>BPLR01020525.1:2500-17969 GCA_021605095.1 Caerostris extrusa | reverse complement strand
AGCTCTCTGACGCTAGGTGTCACAGGTTTTGGGTTCAAGTTTGGATGTTTGTAGTAGTTTGGGATCCACTTTAAACTGTAGGTCCCGGTCTAATATGACTATAGAGCAGTGGACGTAAGGCTGACACCCATACCCCCTAAAAATAAAACATATCCTGTCCCGAATCTGCTAGTAAGAGGACTACCTCGGCCCACCATAGGGTAGTTGCGCCAATGAAGAAGTTCTAGTTTGAATTGTTTGCCTTATGCGAAGAAAGCGAATCAACAAGCAAACACAAACTCCGTATGAAAAACAAAATTTATTGATTTTTTAACACTATTAACATACACATGTACCGCAAATCGTACAATCCTACTAATCTCATATTTGTTAGATGTACGAATCTCATATTTGTAAGCCACTTAGATATACTAAATAAGATGTCTCTTTTCTTGTACCCACATGACACTCTTTGAACTATTAGTTATTTATAAGCTTCTTAAAAATTGCGAGCACATGAAGAAAAAATATTTTATTATATAAATGTGTTGAAAATGCCATTTTGAATTATTTTTTTTTTTTCAACAATAATAGAAACTCTCTTAGTATGATTTTTTCCTTTTATGATTATTTGTTCGATTACATTACAATATGCATTTAATTCATTTTTTACAAGAGTTTGTATTTTAAAATTGTGTTCAGCATTTTTGTTTAATTTGCAATGTAACGAAGAGGACTTTGAAATTCCTTAACATAACCGGTATACAATCTAATAAATATTTAATTTGTAAATTCCGAAGAAAACACAACGTAATCTGTTCTGTGAAAGATTTTGATTCAAATCAGATGCATGCCTTAAGATTATGCCTTTTTTTATTGTTTTTCTTAAAAGAATGATAACAAAAAAAAAGTAAATAAATAAAATAAAAGCTGTAAAATTTATTATATAGTAACTTTTTTATTTCATACATTTAAATGTTAAACATTAAAAATAATTTATCAATTAAATATGACAATTATATTATTATCAAACAAAGATATAAAATAGATTGTACGAAATATACAATTGTTTATTGAATTTTATTCAAAAATAATTTTTATAACGGAACTAATAAAAACTTTTGGTAAAATTTAAAGTAAGAAAATTAATACAGAAAGAGAATAATTTTAATTTTTAAAACATTTTTAGGGACTAATGTTAAATTTTTTTCTTTTCATTTTTTTAGTACCATTTCGTTTTTTCACATTTCTTTTATAAAATATTAAAAATACCAAGCCTTTAATGACTTTTATAAAAAAGAATCGTAGTTTGCAATAATTATTCATAGCTATTATCATCTTATAACTTTTGATTGGATTCTAATCTTGGCTGATATATTTTTTGATCTAAAACTATTCTTGTATAATGGACACGTATTTAACATTCACTTATATCCTTATTTCAAGACAAGCATTCTTCAATTATTTAAAAATTAGGCAGTTGTTAAAGAATATAAGATAACAATTCCTCCATTTTGGCTATGCATTTGGGAAATTAATGCTGTCTAATTAAGGAATGAGACTAACCATATGCTGTCTTGAAAATTACTTCCCTTAGTTCCAGTCAAGAGCGTCATTATAATAAATTCTGTGCCTCAAATCATTTCAGCAACTCAAGAGGGGATAATTTACTACTAGTGTTTTCAAGTGATTAAAATGATAATACGATTTGGCAATCTAATCCAATATTGATAATTTTATAGGTGGTTTTTTTATGTTTCAAAATTCCATCTAAGTATCAGTTTTGGTTTACTCAGAATTGGAATTCACAATCTTAATAGAATAGCACAATTCATTTCATGAGAAGTAATAAAGTAAATTCTATATATGGGTAATAATATTATTTGTAAGTGTAGAAAAAACAATAAAAATGATTATCGATGTTATATTTGGATATTTTCTACCAAAGTATAAGAAAAAGCTTATCTATTACAACAAAAAATGGCTTCATATAATTGAGAGATAAAGTTAAATAACAAAGATTTTACAACAATTTGTAGTGCATATGTGAAACTAGTTGATCAGCGGTTTAAAAAATACTAAAAAAAGATTATGCCTCTGTTTAGGATATCATTGGTATAGAGAGAACCAACAAAAAACGAGTAGATATGCTAATTTTGTTCTAAGTATACAAATATATTTAATACATACTTTAATTCAACAGTAATTATTAAATAAATCCTTTCTCATTCTCTTTACATAGGCCAGATGATTCAAATTCTAAAACTTATTATCCTGTAAAATAATGAAAATATCGAGAATAATACAAATATCAATTAAAATGAAAAGGATTCTAAAATTAGACTTTAACGTGAATCAAAGTATGAGCTAAAATAAAATATATTCGCATTAATTTCTAATTGTTTGACATTATGATAAATTCAAGGCCTATTTTAGAGGTGAATAAATTAGCTGTACTCTTGAAAGATGACACTGAAATAATTTTTTTACGTCGGTGGGCTTCATGTTTCGCTTATGTATAACATGAACAATTCAAAGACAAGTGATAAAAGAAAAATATTGTTTCCTGGGAGGAATTTTAATGGTAAATGCCTCGCATTTGTGTGTACTATGGAAGAAAACCCAGAAATCTCACACCATGCAGCCTTTCTGTCGATGGGAGATGCTTACAGACGCTATAAATAGAATCTCATAGTTTCTAAAAGTAGTGACTACAATGAGACGCCCCCGCAGATATGAATCTAAAGACTTTTCCTCACTTTACTGTTGGGACAGTAGACAGGCAATTAATTTAATTCTTAAAATTGTCAGTAACTATTTAAGACGAAGGTATCGTTTCAGCAGCCAACATTTTTCTTAGAATTTTTTTGATCAAACAATTGAAAAGTTAGATCTCTTTAGAGATTTATCATGCTTTCTCATTGCCTTCATTCGAAAACCCCGTAGCAGGACAATCATCAAGCTGCTATATAATATTCTAACCAATGCATAGAGCTTATATTACCTCCTATTGTATTATACAAAATAAAACATGAAAATCTTTTTCAAAATACATAAGAAATTCTTATAAATTCCTTTCAGGAAGTATGAATATATTGTAATAAATAGACGTGGGCTGCAATACAATCTTGAAAACTCATTTTCTAGCTCTTGCGTTCAAATGCAAGCTATAATGTCTGTATTATGTATCGTAATACAAGCGTGAAAACTTTATATTCTTCACTATCTTTTATAAATTCTTCGAAATTTCCATTTTTTAAAAGAAAAAGTAGATGTAAAACGCAACAAAGATAAAAACAAATTTAGTCCAATATGTAAAAACAGCCAAGTATTAATATTTTAGCAGACTTAGATTTTATGAAAAAATCTCAAAAAGCACTATATCAAAATAACCTTTTATATAAAATGTAAAATAAAAATGTATGCATACATTCTTGTCACCTGGTAAAATTCTGCTCTTAAAATAGCTGCCAGCTAATAAAAGTTTTGAGAAACATTGAATAAGTAATTTGTGTGAGAATTTTAGTTGATAAACAAGAAATTATCCTATAGATAAGATTTTCACTAATTGAATTGAATCTGTTTTTCAAAATAATCTGACCATTGAGTAGTGCTTTAATTGTTTAGCTTATTCGGTACATTTACCCCCACTTGTAGTCTAATGGTAGCGCACTGTAGCTAGTGTATAAGAAGACAATGGTTAGATTCTCATTGTGGAGTGCGTACTAGATTTGTGTTCAAGCATGATAGAACATCTTGCATTGATAGTCCTGCTGCCTTCTAGGTTTTCTCGAATATGACATGTAAATTCAAGAAGATTGAAAGTATTCTGAAGATATTACTCCCATCATTCTAATGAATACCTCAAATGATATTGACTATAAAACTGACTCGAAAATTAGAATAATAAAAGATCACGCAAAACAATAGATTTACCTTAAAATACTTACATACTAATAAAAGTAGAATAATTTAAATATATCTAAATATAAAATAGGGTTGGGTTAATTTTAATGAAAGTTTTATACACAATATTTATGAAGAAAAATATTTTGTGAATATCTATATTGATATAAAAGCTTAATTAATAAAAAGTTCTAAAATAAATTTTACAGTATAAGTTAATTTTAAGCGGAGATCAGATATACAGGAACCTATACCAAAAAATACCTTTTGAGGTACTTTTATCTTAAGGGCGTTTGTTCCAAAGAAAAAATCAGCTAAAGCTTGTTTTCTAAGTACAATTCCTTTTTATACTTAGATCATTTTTATTCATTGAAGAAGAATTAACCTCTCGAGTTATTCAAACAGAAAAGAACATCATCATTATGCAGCAAATCATCATTCATAACCATAAAATCATCATCATTCATCATTATACAGAAAAATAAATTAAATTTCAAACAACAGAAATTATTTTTGTCGTTTTTCCCTTACAAAGTTGGTGTTAACTGGGAATTTAGCATCCAATCTATGAAAGGTTGACAATTATAATACGAAAGCACGACACAGCTGACTAAAATAATTTTTTTCGATTTCAAATTGCATGCAAACTATTTAGGGCGAAACATCAAACATTAATTATTGTTACTGTTCAAAGTATGTATGTAGCAAACGTTAAGGTGTAATAAAACGTGTCATTTCTTCCTTGATTAAATCTCTTACTTTGATGAAAGGAACCACAGTACAAATAAAAACCATGGGCGTTGGATTGCATGCTAAAATCACACAGTTAAATCATTTTTTGCAGAAAACCTAATGATATGTTATACAACTAAGTGTATTTCTTTTTGCAGGCGTGGCCGGAAGTTGGGAAGAATGGTGGACGTACGATGGAATATCAGGTATGTCAATTCTATTGCATGATCTCTTTTCATGAATATATTTAATGGATTCACAGATGTGTAGGTTTTGATACAGTTACATTGTTTTATTTCCAATGGCAGGCTACAATAAGCAATAAAAATAAAAAAAAAAACACACAAGGAACATGAAAACAACAACGAAAATCGAAGAAAATCACGTAGTGACATGTTTAGCCCATAAAGGCCCTAGCCTCCCAGTAACGACCCTACACAGTAGATGATACAGTTACATACAATAACATATTTACCATACATAAATAGAGTATTTAAAATTAATTTTTTTTTAGTTATTATTAATGCTAACAGTTGAAGAATAAGTTTATAAGTTGTACCCTAAAAGTAGTGAAATATAATATTTAAATGGTACTGAGATCAAATAGTAAGTATATCTACATTATATAGCAATTTTTCATCAATATAAGTACAACCAAGGAGTCATAGTGTCACATATATTTCTCATTACAAATTAAATACAAATATTTTAGGGACAAAAGTATCGTAAATATATCAGGACGAAATTTTCCTGATAGTTAAGTAATTAGTTTATAAGTTGTGCCTAAAAAGTAGTGAAACATAATATTTAAATGGTGCTGATATCAAATAGTAAGCATATTTACATTATATAGCCATTTTTTCTCAATATAAGTACAGCCAAACACGTATATTTCTCATTACAAATTAAATACAAATATTTTAGAGAGAAAAAGTATCGTAAATACATCAGGATAAAATTTTCTTGATAGTTGAATAATTAGTTATAAGTTGTACCTTAAAAGTGGTGAAACATAATATGTAAATGGTGCTTATATCAAATAGTAAGCATATCTACATTATATATCCATTTTTCCTCAATATAAGTACAGCCAAACACGTATATTTTCATTACAAATTAAATACAAATATTTCAGGGAGAAAAAATATCGTAAATACATCAGGATAAAATTTCAAGCTTATATCTAGCTTGTTTTACTGAAAAAGAATTTGGTGTACAATGACTTACGTCATTATTTCTTTTGTATGATGTATTATTAATCTTACATGTTATAATCATGAGATAACTAAATTTTAAAAACTTAATAAATAAATATTTAATCACACAAAATGATTAGCTGTAGTAACAATCAATTATGAACAATAGATAGTTACAATAAAAATACATTATTAAACATAAATAGAAGAAACGACAATTAATCATCTTAAAGATAGATAGTAGCAATAACAATTAATTCTTTCAAACACAAACAAAGGCAATTATATGTAATAATACTCAGCTCAGATGCTGGAGTTCAACTTTTGTTTTTTTATTAGAGTAATTTGTATTAAAAGAAACAACTAATTACTATGAATTAACTGATTTGGGGCACTTTTATTTTCTCAAAATAGATGGAAAAATATATTTATCCAAAGACAAAAATAATTAAATGTATTCATTCTGGTTTTGCTAACATCTTTTGCAGACAGGAAAAACCTTATAAAATATGCATTCATGTTTTTCCATTGTATTTTGTTATAAAACAAAAGAAAAAAAGAAACATTCTCATCAAAGAATTTATTATGTGCATTGACTTATGTTGTTACGTAGTAAGTGATTGTGTGTAAAAAGGAATGAGATTTTTTAGGAGATGTATATAATCTTCATTCTTTTGTGTACTGATGCAAAAATAAGAAAAAAATTAGTGGGCTTGGCCTCAATTAATTCTTTTTGTACCCATAATGAGATTAAAAATATAGTTCCATTAGTTGTAGGAAAATTCTATTCAAATTTCTTATTGAAACTCTTCTTTTTAATTAATATTTGCAATATACCAATATTTATCTAAAAGAAATTTATTTATATCTATAAAAAAGATCTTTTAATGAACAAAAGAGGTAATTAATATACTTAAATTTATTAAAGAATTAAAAAACTGAAACTTAATTAAAAGAAAATCAATTTATTAGCGAAATTAAATTCTTTAAAAATAAAATATTTTACATGAAATTTAATTATTGTATAATTTATTTTCAGACATAATTTTTAATTCCTATTATTAGTTCACACTCTCTCTATATATATCTTGCTCAAATTTTCAATCGTTAATAAAATACTTTTTATTCATCCACTCAAGTTCAAATACATTTGTTTAAACTTGTAGTGGATGACACTTGATGTTAATACAGTTTTTTCAAATATTAATTCCTTAATTAAATTTAATTAATAAATTTTAATACTTTAAACATAATTTTAGCAGTTTGTAATGAAAATTGAAATCAACAGTCAGTAGCTCAATCGGTAAAATGCAGAGATTTCAGCATTTTTCACGTGAAGATGAAGAATGCGAGTTCAATTCTTGCGAAAATCAATAATTTTTTGATAAAGTTTGGAAAATTAAAATTTTTCTTTGTTGACCTAAGTAGGAATTGACTTTTAAATTGTTTTATATTACTTGTTTATTAATAAAAGATTTTCACAATTGTAGTTAAATTATTTATAATTCAGATTATTACGTGTCATGATTATTGATTAATATTTTGAAGAATGTTAAGATTATTTAATAGAAAATCATTTACATCTTCATATCATTCTTAAAACAATTTTTCAAGTTTGTTTTATTAATGGAAATTTTGACTTTAATAACATTAAAACTTACAAATTTCTTTAGTTTGGAAGTTTCTTTCGAAAGAAAGTTTTTCTGGCATTTCTTCCAAAAAAAAATATAGTAAAAATAAGAGGAGTTTTCAGAGTATCCAAAGAATTTCTACTTGTAAAGAAAGAAAAGACATCAAAAGAAATGTAGCTTTCTTCAAACAAGTTAAGGCCTTCAGTGTTGAATTAATTAGTGATTATCTTTATCATGTTCTTCTTTGATGTAAGATTCGTTTTTAAGTGGAAAGTTTGATTGGGAAACATAGGTCATTACGTAAGATCACCGATGTTCCTACAAAAGAATCAAGAATCGAATCATTTGGGTAATGTTCTTTTATACAATTGTATTCATTGAACTTTGTTTGACCTATTAATTGAAGAAAAAAATTAAAGAAATGTCTAAATGTCTAGACCAATATGTATTACAAAACCATTATGGGAGATCAGTTGGATCCATTTAGGTCATATGAAATAAATTCCCTAAAAATAAAATTATTAATCCATTAGTCTTCCATTAGTCCAGTTCTGAAGTCAAGTAGCGTGGTCATAATGCTATTTAAGATGCCAAATTGGCTAAGAGTTTTCCTTTAAAATTCACTGAGAAAAAATGTATCTTTAAAAATAATACAAAAGTTAAATCCTCGATATAAAAAGTATCAGGAATCTTTATTAATAATGGAACCTTAGAAAAAATGGAATGAAGAAACAAAATGAAATGAAAAACAAAACCGTAAGAAATTTTAAAGGCAAAAATAAAGGGTAAGTTAATGGTTTCTAGAAACTAAAAAATGATTTAGAAATAAGTAGAAATAACGTGACACCTATAATTTATTAGTCGAGAAGATAGTATTTTTGCACAAAAGTTCTTTGTGGTTTTATTTTAAGCATAAGGTTTGTATGAAGGAGAGTATAATTAGAAGCAACAGTATTTATGAACTTTTAAAAATATATCCATTTCAAACTTTTAAAAATATATGCATTTTCGAAATATATTCTGTGTGAACTACTAAATATATATTTTTTAAAGTAGCTTTTCTGTAAGGTATTTAACTGACTTAAAGTTGTTACAGACCAGTTAGGATTTTGGTATTTTCTGACTTGGGAATTTATTGTAATAAAACTTAACTATTGTAATAAAAAAAAAAAAGTAATATATTTTATAAAAAATCGAAATGGTGAATGTTTATTTTTACTATATTTTCAAAGGTTTCCTTCAAGTAATTACCTATGATAATATAATAGCATGACAGGTTTCATGCAGAAATTATTAATAATGAACGATTCTTACATTATTCGTTGAAAAATAGAACTAAAAGTTTAGTAATTTCCTATTCATCTTAGACAAATGACATTTAATTTATAATTTATTAACATGCATGCACTTCATAAAAACACGTAAACAGTTATTATGCAGTAATTGAAATTTTATTTCCAATTAATTCACAAAAAATCTCTTTGAGAATAAATGTAAAAAAAAGAAAAAAGAAGAAAAAATTAAAATAAATTACTTTAGTTTATTATGAAACTTAAATCGAGATACAAACTTACATAAACGAGCAGCACTTGTATTTACACCAAGAAATTTATGTTACAATTAAAGGGGGAATAATTACGAATAACGAGAATTTATGTTTCTAGAACAACTCTCTGTTTATGTGTGAAAAAGAATTCTCAAGAAATCCCCAAAGTATTCGAAAGGCACTCATTTTGGTTAATTTACATATTAATGATTCGATAAGTGGATAAATCTAAGGAAAACATGCATCACACTCTTATGAATTGGCCACCTTCAAAAATATGGCTAATTGTGCTTATGCAGACGGGTCTGCTTTAACATTTTTGTAGAAGATTGTCCCAATATTAGGGCAATTTTAATCTCTCGAGGTCGAATTAGGCTTTTTATTTCGGGTTAATGGCTGAATATCTGTGAAAGACTAACAATAAGAAGCTTATTTAATGAATCCGCTGAGGAGAATCACGTCATGTCGCGTGTCAATAGGGTAACTTCTCATCTTGAAAGTTCTAATTTAACTCTAGTTTAGATTGATCACTACGTTGAAAATAGTTCTTGTGCTCAGAATAAAATATGAAATGAATGCACTTAGCTTATTTTTAAAGCGAGCGTTTGCATGTAAAACTGAAAAGAGCATTTTGTAATTTGTTACATAATGCGTAAATATGAACCTCCCACAAAATCTTAACGCTTCTTGCCGACATTATTAATGCTAGTTGAGAAAATTGTACTTATGTTAGGAAAATGTTGTTTTTCTAAGAGTACGATTTATCTTTTTTCCCAATGTGCGAAGAATTGTTTGGGCCCGCTCTCTTGAATGATTTATGGCACTTTAGGTAGATATATCATTGTAGATGTTGAGAAATATTTTGAAGAAAAACGAACTTTTTATTATAGTAATTCTGGTTCCAAAAGTTATTGAATAAATGTGAAATCATTTAAAGAAAATTAATAAACCAAACTTTTATATACATAACATAGTTTTATTAAGTCTTCAATTTTTTGAGATGGTTAAATAGATTCTTTTATAACGAATTGTTGATTTCTATAAAGATCGTGCAAAAATTTCAAAGAAATTATAAAGAAATACACGAACATGGCAGAGAAGAATACTTTTCAAACAGATGCCTTAAACTTAGTTTTAAATTGCTTCCTACAAGATTTGATTTTTAAAATAAATGCGAGATCACGTACGCTTAAATTACGTCACTTGTAAGCAACAACCAGAAGGAGAGAGATAATACGTTACTTACTAAGAAGATATAATAAAATTGAAACGGATATTTTACATGACGCAAAAGTAGGGCCTTTATGTTGATTTATTAACTATAATATAACAATTAAACTGACCTGATTTGACAGCATTATGTACACAAACATTTTATAGTTCTTTAATACAGTAGACTTTAGTGTTTGAATTTTAAGCAGAAATTTATTTTTAACTATAATTCTTTTTAAACCAACATTTTTAAGATCAAGTGATAATATAATTTATTGGTCCTTACATTTATTGAATTACATTTATTCGTTTTCAATGCTAGCATCACATTCAATAGAAATTCTTTTTTTAATTCCAAGTTTTGAATACAAAATGAATGTTAATATATAAAACTTGATGTAACAGCCAATTTTTCAAATTTATTATTCTTTAGACAAAGCGAGTTTGATAGAAAGAAAAAGCAATATTTGAAATATTCGAGCTTCCTTGCCATAAGTAAAATTAAATTTTGTTTCTTTTACAAATGAATTAGGGAATTTTAAAAAATTGGATCAGGAACGTTTGAAGTGACCAGGCTTATTTTAGAAATACCTGCTGCCCGAGAAATATTAGAATGCGAAACACACGAGGTGATACTGTTTACAAGTACAGTTTGTGTTCTCAGCACGTAGTAGAAAGTTTTATTATTGCACATTGGCGAGTTTTCTCTGCGTCTTTTTTTCATTTTAGTGATTCTTTAAATTCAGAAAATATACCACTAACACTGGAAACGTATAGTATTTGCAGCAAACATTGGCCCACAATTATATTTCTGTCTTATATCTATATTTGTTAAAACATTTCCAAAGACGCTCTTATTTTACTTTTGTTATAAAAAGTTTCAACAATAGAAGTTCTGTTAGCTAAATTTATCGTGACTTAAAAGAAATAGCAAAAGAATATGAAATACTATTTTTGGGAATTTCTACTGAAAGGGTGAAGAGTCTTAAGAATTTAAAAGACTCTATAGTATATTTAATAATTGCCTCAAAGAATATTTATTATATATTCTTATTATTTATTATAGATTGTATTATTTTATATTTATTATTTATCATTATTCGTTTATAGAGGTACAATATGCCTGTCCCTTGTTGATGCTAATATACTTTTTGTTTATAGGTAAAATAAATAAGTAGTAAAATAAATTTTAATTTTTAACTATTTAATTAATAAAACCAAACTTTTATTCTAAATTTTAGAGTTAGTTCATCTTAATCAATTTTTGTAATTAAACAACCTATCTAATTCAAAAGAAATTTTCAAATTTTTATATATTAATAACTCACCATATAATATAAGAAGAACTAATTCTCACGTATTATTATTATTATACTAATTATATTAGTATAATACTCATTTATTATACTAATTCTCTAATATCATATATTAATAATAATTAATTAGCTTTACGGTCTATAGCTTCAGAAAATACTGAATGATTTAAAAGTCATTGATAGAATGAATATTACTCATTTTTTGATCAATTATATCATCCGGTATGCATTTTCTTTTGAAGTACAGAGTATTTATACTCATTATTTTATATCCAATATTTGTGTTACATATAGATAAGGCAAAATTAAAAATAAATTATTTAAAAGTATTAAATTTTAAGTAACTTAAATAATAATACAGCTCTTTTACAATTTTATCAACTTGGCTATCATTTTTTTTTTGAAGTATAGAATATTTGTATTATATGTAGAAAATGCAAAATTAAAAAAAAATTAATTAAAAGTAATAAAATATAAGTAGATTAATTAATAGTACTGCTCTACAATTTCATCATCTTGGTCATCCTACATGATGATCATTTAAGAAAAACATTAACAAATCTATATAAATAATATATCACACGTAAATTTTTAATATTTCATACACAATTTACTGTAATTAAAATTGCTATGTGAAAGGAAATGTAGAATCAATGAGAAGGGGGGGGAAGTTCTGTTAAACTTGTTTTTGTAAAGTTTTATGTATTAAAAACTTATGTTCTAAAAAGGGACTTTTATAGTATGGAGAATAGTATGATCTGAGAATTTAAATATAAATATTGATAACATATTAGCAAGTTTTAACGCATGACTTTATAATAAAGAGTTTTTAAATTTATATTATTCCTCCAGATCGTTAAATTATAATAGGCTATTTAGGAATATATAAAAAAAAATAAAAGATAACTTTAATATAATACATCAATAAAAATAAAATTTAATTAAAAGATAAAGAATAGTGTAAATCTTCATGAAATTGAACCGTTTCAGATATTAGAAAGTATTATTTTCTATATCATTCCAAGACCATATTTTATACTAGATTTGTTTTGCAGGATCCAACTTTATCTAGACCTACTGAAAAAGTTATTACAACTAGTCTTACAGTTTTTAACGAATAAATAGATTTTCCTGGAATTGTTAACAACTCTAGGAAATGTTTTTATTCGTTCAAATTTTCAAGCTCCCTAAGGATAAAAATCTCCCTGTGTCTCGTATTTCAAGCGCTTTTTTAAATTTAAACTTTAATTTTAAAATCACTAAAACGTATATTCAACTTACTCGACTCTTTTAAAATCGATATTTCTGTGAATAAACTTTAATTTTCAGGGAACACATTTCCAAACCCGGATTCAATCGAAGTGTCGAAATTTTGATTGCAAATGAGATTGCAATTACACTCTACTAATTGATGTGGAAAGGTAAAGATATCAGGAATGTTATTAAAATTTTGATCCGATAAATAACATTTCTATTAAGTTATCTTATTTCAAAATAGAGAATCGGATAAAAGCCTTTCAAGAATAGTTTTGTATAACACATTGGTAAATTTTTCTTACCTGTGATTTGAAAGGATTTACTATAGTTTCTATAAAATATAAAATTAATTCTACCAGAAAATTAAAAATATTTTGTATTTCCTTTATGTTCGCCACTAATTTCAAGTTCCGATTTTAATCTTTTTTATGTTTTCTAACAAACATATAAGAAAATTGCCTGAAATAAGTGACATATAAATGTTAAATTTCTTATACAAATGCAAATAGAATTTTAAAATTGATACATTTTATGTATAGAATATAATACATTCCTAAAATTTATTATAAGAGAAAAGGGGTTTCTGAATCAAATATTTATTAAAATATTTATTTTATTTTAAAAATAAAAGATAACTTAAATATACTACACCAATAAAAATAAAATTTAATTTAGAGGGTACAGAATTGTGTAAATATTCATGAAATAGAACATTTTCAGATATTAGAAGGTGCTATTTTATAATTTTCTATGTTATTCTGAGACCATATTTTATACTACATAACATCTAGATTTGTTTCCGCAGGATCCAGCTTTATCTAGAACTGCTGGAAAAGTTATTACAACTAGTCTTATAGTGTTTAACGAATAAATAGATTTTTCTAGAATTGTTACCAACTCTAGGAAATGTTTTTTATTCGTTCAAATTTCCAAGCACCCTAAGGAAAAAAAAAAATCTACTTGTCTCAGATTTCAATCACTGAGAGTTTTTCTAAATTTAAACTTTAATTTTAAATCGCTAAAACATATATTCAACTTATTTGTCTGTTTTAAAAATCAATATTTCTGTGAATAAACTTTAATTTTTCAGGGAATACATTTCCATACCCGGAATCAATCGAAGTGTCCAAATTTTGATTACAAATGAGATTGCTATTACACTCTACTAATTGATGTGGAAAGGTAAAGCTATCAGGAAACGTTATTAAAATTTTTTGATCCGATAACATTTCTATTAAGTTATCTTATTTCAAAATAGAAAATTGCATAAAAGCCTTTCAAAAATAGTTTTGTATAACACATTGGTTAATTTTTCTTCTTACCTGTGATTTGAAAGGATTTATTATAGTTTATATAAAATATAAAATAAATTTACAGGAAAATTAAAAATATTTTGCATTTCCCTTTATGTTCGCCATTTATTTCAAGTTCCCACTTTAATATTTTTTATGTTTCCTAACGAAAACATAAGGGAAATATCTGAAATAATTTAAATTTAAAATGTTAAATTTTATATAAAGAATGCAAGAAAATTTTTAAAATTGTTAAATTTTATGTATAGAATATAAAACATTCCTAAATTTTATCACAAAAGAAAAGGGAGTTTCTGAATGAAATATTTATATGCAAATATTTATCCAAAACATATTTAAAGAGCAAAATAAATAATTATATAATCTCAATTAGCTTTATTTACCAATATCTTTCTTCTGATTATTTATTCATCCTCAACTAAGCATTTCAATTCTTTATAATAGAAATTAATGTTATTTTAAAGAATTCGAAAATACATAATTTTTTCTGTTGAATTCTAATATAAAATCAAGAGATTATCAATATTGAAATAAATATAAAGAAATAAATATAAATTGAAATATTGAAATAAATATAAAGATTAATGTAAAATAAATATAAAGATTAATGTAAAATAAATATAAAGATTAATGTAAAATAAATATAAAGATTAATTTTGCCAATAATTCAATATCTAAATATTTCAGCAACAATTTTATTTTTTGTTTGTTCAATAATTTTACATTAAATTTCCACATTTTTTTAATATGATGATATTGAAATTTCATTGTGATTGAAAACATATAGAGAAACATACCAACTTGCAAAAGTTAAGGCATTCAAATTTAAAATTTATTTTATCATGGGCAAAACACTCAACGAATTTTAGTATGCGCACACATATGCTCAAGGGATTTTACTCCTTGTTGTTAGTTACTAATTGTCTTTTTAAATACAGATGTCATTACAGTTAATCGTTTTAATACAGTTAACCAAATCATAAAGTGCTTTATTTACTTATTTTAAGAAAGGCCGAAACTTTACAATGAGCATATTATATTAGTAAACATGCAAATCCATATTCATGTGAAATCTCTTGATCGTGGAATCCACTTTGTTATTCTTAAACTGTGTCACAATGTTGGACAGTTTTTCAGTTTAAGTCGTTCCTCAAGCTTTGTGCTATTTGACACACCCAGATAAAGCTGGCGTTTCGGTATTGTCTTGAATCTCTTCCATTTTGTAAACCTTCCCTTTTTTATTTATTATTTAAATTGAATATATTAGAAATATCTTGCCTATTCTTAATGCTGTTGCTCATAGCGCACTAAAGGTTTGAGATTTTTCTTTAATTTATAAGAAAGCCTTCTATAAGCTTCGCGTTTATTTATCATAATTTAT
>BPLR01020524.1:0-61564 GCA_021605095.1 Caerostris extrusa | reverse complement strand
ATGCAGAGAAAGCTTATGAGTATATGCACAAATTAATACCACATCTCAATTATTAAATTTGAATTAATTATTCCAAATTTCTGGCATTTTAACAAGAGGTTATTCACCACAGAAACAATACATAAGTTCTTGAAGATCAGTAGTAGATTAAGCGTTACTCAAGTATTAGTGGTCGATTATGTATTAATTCTCTTCTTCTGAGCCCAACGGAATGTTTTTCGGACTATAAAATTAAATCATCGATTACAGACAAGAGAGTTTATCGTTCAACTTAGCATATTGGGTTTCGAACCAGTGTTCCAATAAGCTAAGCTTGGAAATAGGAAACACAAAAGGTTGTCTATCATGCAGCTGTAGGCCATGTTTAACTATGTCGTTGTTTCTAATGCAGCTAGCAATACAGAAGAATCTTCATGTCATAGGCTGCACTGCTGTTACTCATTTAGTACTACCCAGGAGGCACGTGTACCTAATCATTAGAAATATCCATGGCACAGCCGGAATCCACTTTAAACCGTCGTTCCCGGTTCTAATAAGATAGTAGAGCGTTGTGTGGGTAGTGTTACTCACGTCTGTAGCATATCTTCACGTTACACGTGCCTCCTGGGTAGTACTAAATGAGTAACAGCAGTGCAGCCCTTGCTTATAGCATAAGGATTAACTATCTGTATTGCCAGCTGCATTAGAAAAACAACATGTTTAACTATAAAAATAACAATCTTGAACTTTTAAATAAACTACACAGAAAAAAAAATCTAATCATACTCATACTTGCAAATTCACAAAAAAATCCGAACTTTTAGCATTTTTACCTGGTGTTACCGACAAAATGAAAGAAAAAAAAAAAGATTTTTACCAGAAAGAATGAAACAGTCCGACGGGAAAAGTCCGACCAGTAATCAAATTGGAGGGCAAAAATGTCTTTTCTGCTTTCTGAATTTCTTCTAATTAGATTCAAGTCGCGGCACACTGCTCTCGAACTAACAACCGCGCGCGCAGTTTCTCCTTAAGAGCAAAGTCAAATAGGCTTTGAGTTAAAAAAAAAAATAAATAAAAAAAGCTTTCAAGTTTTAACCGCCTTTTCCAAACTTATTAAAAAAAAAAAGCACAATGTCTCAACCGACCCGAAGATAAAAGAATGAGAATCAAAATATTGCACGAGATTATTTCACTTTATTTTTGAGAAAAATAATAAGATTTTTTTTTTTTTACAATTTCAGATTTGAACAATATTATTATTATTATTATTAATAAAGAATAATGAAAAAAGAATGAAAAAAAGTATCTTGTATTCCTTGCATGAAAACAAATTATTTTTTCTTTAGAAATTGCTACATGGATTCACATGAAAACGGCACATATATATAACGGAAAGAGAAAGAAACATAATATAAATTAATAAAAACAGACAAATAATTCGTTTTATGACAATATTAAATGTTTTTCTACAGAATATTACCTTTCTTCCTTTCTCTCTCTCTCTCTCTATATATATATATATAGCATAGACACTACTACTATACTATACTATACTACACCACACCACATGACTGTGCCTAGAGCTGAGTTGCCCCTTTACAGTTTGGGAATGATGTGGGTGATAAGATATCTGATTGGGCTCTGTGACGCTCTGCGGTCATATGAGACCGGGACCTACGGCTTAAAGTGCACATTGAATCCGAACCCCTACAAACACTACTACCGAACCACTACACACAAATGATGGCACCGTTCGGGACTCGAAGCCGAAACCTGTGGCACCGAGTGTCGGAGCGCTAGACACTTCGCCATTCAGGCCTGTAGATATGTTATTGAAGTATTAGGAGTAGATTAAGCGTTACTCAGGTATTATTGGAAAATTAAGTGCTGCTTCTTTTCTTCAGAGCCCAACGGAACGTGTTTCGGTCTATAAAATTAAAGAAAAGAAGAGAGCTTATCGTTCAGCTTAGCTTGCTGGGTTTCGAACCAGTGTTCTACTATTCAGAAACACAAAACGCTATCTGGCATACCATTGTAGGCCAGTTTAATTGTAAAAATAACAATTTTATTTATTTCATTTCATGCATGAATAACAATTTTCAACATTTAACTACACTACAGACAGAAAAAAAAAAAAAACTAAACCCAACCAAACGAAACCAAATGAAACACATACGTTCGAGTTCACAAAAAAATCCGAAGTTTTAACATTTTTACCTGGTGTTCCCGATAAAAAAAAGAAAGAAAAAATCATTCTTACAAGAAAGAATGAGGTCCCACGGGACTGTAATCAAATTGAAGGGCAAAATTTTTTTCTCCTCTCGGAATTTCTTCTAATTAGATTCAAGTCAGCTCACTGCTCTCGAACTAACAACCACGCGCGCAGTTTCTTCTTGAGAGCAAAGTCAAATAAGCTTTGAGTTAAAAAAAAATGCCTTCATGTTTTAACCGCCTTTTACACACTAATTAAAAAAAAAAAAAAGTACAATGTCTCAACCGACCTGAAGATCAAAACATTGTTTAAGGTTATTCGACTTCTTTTTGAGAAAAATAATAAGAATTTTTTTTTTTTTTCTGTTATAATTTCAGATTTGAACAACAATAATAATAAAAATAAAAATAAATCATAAAAGAATAAAAAAGAATCTTGTATTCTTTGCGTGAAAAAGAATGTTTTTTTTTTTTTCTTCAGAAATTTCTACACGAATTCACATGAAAACGGAATATAACGGAAAGACAACGAAACATAAAACAAATTAATAAAAACAGATAAATAATTCGTTTTATGATAATACTAAATGTTTTTTTCTTCAGCATACTACCTTTCTCTCTCTCTCTCTCTTTTTTACATATATAAAGTCACTACTACTACACCGCATTACATCACATCACGATGCCTAGAGCTGAGTTGACCCTTTACAGTTTGGGAATGATGTGGGTAAAAGAAGTCTAAATGGGCTCTGCGACGCTCTACGCTCATATGAGACCGGGACCTACGGCTTAAAGTGGATTCGAACAACTACAAACATCCATAGCACCCGCCGGGACTCGAACACGAAACTGTGGCACGAACCGTCAGAGCGTTAGACACTCGGCCATTCAGGCCTGCAGAAATGTTAAAAGTATTAGTAGTAAATTAAACGTTACTCAAGCTCATTCTCTTCTCCTGAGACCAACGGAATGTTTTTCGACCTATAAAATTATCACAACGATTACAGACAACAGAGTTTATCATTCAGCTTAGCTTGTAGGGTTTTCGAACTAGTGTCCCCCTAATCGGAAACACAAAAGGCTGTCTATCATACCGCTGTAGGTTATGTTTAACGTTGTTTCTAATGCAGCTGGCAATACAGAAGTTAATCTTTATGCCATAGGCAAGGCTGCACACTGCTATTACTCATTCAGCACTACCCAGGCGGCAGGTGTAGATTGAAGATATGCTACGAACGCGAGTAACATTACCCTACGCAACGCTCTACGATCACGTTAGGCCGGGACCTACGGTTTTAAAGCGGATTCGAACCACTACAAACATCCATGGCACAACCGGAATCCATTTTTAAACCGTAGGTCACGGTCCTAATAGAATTATGGGGGTAGTGTTACTCGCGGCGTAACCTATCTAGCGCCCTGGGAAGTCGTACAGTAATGCAGCTTTTGCTTATGGCATAAGGTTTTAAGCAGTGTTATTTCATTCGCGAATTACTCTAGAACATTTAACGTAAATTATACACAGAAGAAACCCTAAAAGCAAACATACATATCTTTTTAACGTGCGCCCTGGTAAGTGCTAAAAAGAATGAACCCACGTCTAGTAATGAAATTGGAAGGGCAGCTTTGCTTATGACATAAGGTTTCCTCTTAAGAGAATCTGTATTGCCAAGTTTTAACCGCCTTTTCCAACAACAATATTTTTAACTATAAATATAGCAATTTTATGTATTTCATTTCATTCAATACACGAATAACAATCTAGAACATTTAACTAAATTATACACAGAAAAAAAACCTAAGCAAACACATACATGCAAGTTTACATAAAAATCGAACTTTTAACATTTTTATTTGTTGTTTCCGACATAAAAGGAAAAAAAAAAAAGATTTTTACAAGAAAGAATGAAGTCCCACTCCGTGGTCTACAATCATATGAGACCGGGATACATAAGGACCCGCCAAACATTCATGTCACCGCCAGGACTCAAACCCGAAAACCTGAGGAACCGAGCGAAAGACACTGGGAATTTCAGACCCTACGTTACTCAGGTGTTAGTGGTAGATTAAGTGTTATTTTTCTTCTTCTGAGTGGAACGGAATACATTTCGGCCTATAAAAGGATCACATCGATTACAGACAAGAGAGCGTACCCTTCAGCTTAGCTTGTTGGGTTTCGAACCAGTGTCCCCTTATTCGAAAATGCAAAACATAGTGTATCATACCGCTGTAGACCAGTTTAATTGTAAAGATAACAATTTTATTTCTTTCATTTCAAGCGCGAATAACAATCTTGAACATTTAAAATAAACTACACTGAAAAAAAAAACCTAATCAAACTAAACCAAATGAAACACAAAACACATACGTGCGAGTTCAAAAATAAAAAATCTGAACTTTTAACATTTTTACCTGGTGTTTCCGACAAAGAAAGAAAGAAAGAAGAAAAAATCATTTTTTAAAGGAAGAATGAAGTCCCACGGGACCAGTAATCAAATTGGAGGCAAAAATTACATGCTTCTTCTTCTCAGAATTTCTTCTAATTAGATTCAAGTCGCGGCACACTGCTCTCGAACTAACAACCACGCGCGCAGTTTCATCTTAAGAGAAAAGTCAAATAGGCTTAGACTTAAAAAAAAAAAAAAAATGCTTTCAAGTTTTAACCGCCTTTTCCAAACTATTTAAAAAAAAAAAAAAGAAAATTACAGTGTCTCAACCGACCTGAAGATAAAAAGAATGAGAATCAAAGCATTGCTCAAGATTATTTCACTTCTTTTTAGAAAAAATAATAAAAGAAATATTTTTTTTTCTTTATAATTTCAGATTTGTACAATAAAAAAAAAAAAATAATGCATAAAAAAAAAAAAAGAATAATTAAAAAATATCTTATATTCTTTGCATGGAAAGAATGATTTTTTTAAGTAATTATACGAATTCACATGAAAATAGAAAATACCTTATATTATACATATTTTATGTTAATAAAAACAGTCAGATAATTCGTTTTATGATAATACTAAATATTTTTCTACAGCATATTACGTGTCTTTCTCTCTCACTCTCTTTTTAACATACATATATATATATATATATATGTTTCTTTACTCACTTGGTAGACATCTAGACCAAGCCCACGAACCAGTATGGACTCATGGTTGATAGCAAATGGACAACTTCTGTTGTGATGCAGCACCTGTAGGTAGAAGTCTGACTTGACTCCGTGTCGTTCTACAATCATATGAGACTGGGACCTACGGCTTAAAGTGGATTCGAACCACTACAAACATTCATGTCACCGCCAGGACTCGAACCCGAAACTTGAGGAACCGAGCGAAAGACACTGGGAATTTCAGACCCTACGTTACTCAGGTGTTAGTGGTAGATTAAGTGTTATTTTCTTCTTCTGAGTGGAACGGAATATTTTCGGCCTATAAAGGACTACATCGATTACAGACAAGAAGGCGTATCCTTCAGCTTAGCTTGTTGGGTTTCGAACCAGTGTCCCCTTATTCGGAAATGCAAAAACGGAGTATATCATACCGCTGTAGACTAGTTTAATTGTAAAGATAACCATTTTATTTCTTTCATTTCAATGCGCGAATAACAATCTTTGAACGTTTAAATAAACTACACTGAAAAAGAATAATAAAAACTAATCAACCGAAACCAAATGAAATATAAGATACATACGTGCGAGTTCACACAAAAAAACACCTGAACTTTTAGCATTTTACCTGGTGTTTCCGACAAAAAGTAAGAAAGAAAAAAAAAAAATGATTTTTTACAAGAAAAGAATGAAGTCCCACAGGACTAGTAATCAAATTGGATGCCAAAAATTTCTTCCTTCTCTGAATTTCTTCTAATTAGATTCAAATCGCGGCACACTGCTCTCGAACTAACAACCACGCTTGCAGTTTCTCCTTAGAGCAAAGTCAAATAAGCTTTGAGTAAAGTAAAACAAAAAAAAAAATGCTTTCAAGTTTTAACCGCCTTTTCCAAACTAATTAAAAAAAAAAGAAAAAAAAAAGTACAATGTCTCAACCGACCTGAAGATAAAAAGAATGTGAATCAAAACATTGCTCAAGATTATTTCGCTTTTTTTTGAAAAAATAATAAATTTTTATTTGTTACAATTTCAGATTTGTACAAAAAAAAAAAAATAATAATAATAATAATGCATAAAAGAATAAAAAAAAGCGTCTTATATTCTTCGTATGAAAAGAATGATTTTTTTTTTGTAGTTGCTACACGAATTCACATGAAGACAACAAATAATCGTACATATACACACAGTTCAGTCACATTAATGTGACCACCTGTCAAAAAGCCAGAATAACCACCTTTGGCAGAGCGGACCGCTGCGAGACGTGCAGGAAGAGAATTAGTTGGGTTTCTGGAGGTGTTCACTGGGATGTTGAGCCATGCCGATTCCAGTGCCGTGGCCAGCTGCGCTAGATTACGCGTTTGAGGATCCATGGCGCGAACAACCCGATTGAGGTGGTCCCACAGATTCTCGATTGGGTTTAAATCCGGTGAGTTTGCTGGCCAGGGGAGTACGGTAAACTCATCCTGCTGCTCTTCCATCCACGCACATACACTGCGAGCTGTTTGAATCTCGCATTGTCCTGCTGGTAGATGCCATCATTCTGAGGAAAAATAATTCGCATGTAGGGGTGGACATGGTCCACAAGGACAGATTCGTACTTGTGCTGATCCATCGTGCCTTCCACAATGATGAGTGCGCCCAGAGAATGCCAGGAAAACATTCCCCAAACCATAATGCTCCCTCCTCCAGCTTGGATCCTTCCGGCAATTGTTGCAGGGTGTTTGCATTCAGACGTTTCACGCCGTATATGTCAACGTCCATCTGTCCGATGGAGTATAAAACGTGATTCATCTGAAAAAGCCACCTGTCGCCACTCTGTGGACGTCAGTTTCGGTACTGGAGTGCAAATTCCAGCCTTCGTCGCCGACAAACAGCAGTCAGCATAAGTGCATTAACCAGACGTCTACTGCGGAGGCCCATGCGCAGCAACGTTCGCTGAACCGTTGTTGAGGATACACTCTTAGTAGCCCCTTGGTTCATCTGGGCGGTCAGTTGCTCAGCAGTTGGACGTCTATTCACCCGAACGCATCTCCGTAGCCTTCGTTCGCCTCTATCATCTATAGCACGTGGTGCACCACATTTGCCACGCCGCTGATTTTGGATAGTGCCATTTTGCCATGCATGGTATACTTTTACCACGGAGGCACGCGAACAGTTCACAAAATTAGCCGTTTCCAAAATGCTTCCACCCTTGGCCTGAATGCAAATAATCATGACCTTTTGGACGTCGGATAAATCGCTACGTTTTTGCATTACGCCAACGATTGAAATGCTTTCCGATACCCTAGGGCATCCTTTTATATACACTCCACTGCAATATGTTGCCGCCTGCCTTTTGTGATGGGTTATTTCACGTTAACGTCGAAAATAGGTGTGGTCACATTAATATGACGGAAGAAAAAAACAAACTAAATAAATTAATAAAAATAAGCAAATAATTCTTTTTCTGATAATACTAAAAGGTTTTTTTTTTTTTTTTACAGCATATTACTTTTCTTTCTCTCTTTTTATATATATATATATATTTAAACACTTTGTTTTCTGGTAAATTGGTGAATGGCAACAGTTATACTAAGTTTGGTTTGTCGCTCTACGGCCATGTTTGGCTCCTTGACTTATTTGGCTGGCTGAAGGCCAACTGGCTAGCAATCTGGCCTTTGGTACCACAGGCTTTAGGTTCGAAAGTTGGAGATGTGATAGATGTTTGCGAGTGGTTCCGGAATCCACGTTAAACAATTGTAGGTCTCAGTCTAATTAGCGACCAAACCTTGATTTTTAAACTGTGAGGGCGCTCCACAATCGTAACAACCAACCTTAGAAGAAACCGCACACCTCTACCATAACTGGTTTCCGGCATTTCAGGTTGAAATAGTTTTCGCTTTTCATTAAAAATATTATTATTATTATTATTTGTACCATATACTCTTACTAAAATATTTTACAAGATTTGCAGTTTTCGAAAATAAGCTCGATACCCAATAAATCCTAAATTCTACCAAATCTGATCAATCATAACTTTTTCTCTATTATGCAAGTGTTAATATATTTAGAAAATATTCATAATTTCATTGACTACTAAGTGATGCAAAGTACAGATCATTCTGATAATATGACTAGACGTCTTTTTTTTTTTCGTAATGCAGCTGGCAAACAGACAGTTATCTTTGATGCCTCGAGGAAAGCGCGCACCGACTTTACTCACTTAGGTAGGAGGTGCGTGTAGCTTGAAGATAAAGGACGCGGAGAAACACTACCCACACAACGCTCTACGATTATGCTAGACCGGGACCTACGGTTTAAAATTTCGAACCACTACAAGCATCTACGGCACCACCGGAACTCGAACCTGAAACCTGTAGTACCGAGGACAAGAGAACTAGTCATTCGCCAATTCAGGCCCCAGAATGTTTCTTGTTATTTCTGGAAAATTATCTTAGAAAAAATTCATATCTCCCCTGGAATATGATCCACAAAATTCTTTAAATTAAAAATTGAATGAACAGTAAAAGACACCCTGTCAAATAATATATATATAAACTTGAATCGACTAATAATATTAAGTGTTAATTAATAACAGGTGTTAACTATTAAATTTATAATACTTGAATTGATTAATAATATGAAGTAATAATTAACGCTTATTATTAATTAACAAGTTTATAATACTTGAATTGTCTAATAATTTGAAGTGTTAATTAATAATAGGTGTTAATAATTAATCGTAATAATTAATTAATTGTAATAATTAATAATAGGTGTTAATAATTTATAATACTAGAATTGACAAATAATATTTAGTGTTAATTATTAAATTTACAATACTTGCGTTGACAAATAATATTAAATGTTAAAAAACTTATCCTCGAATTGAAATGAAATTAAAAAAAACAACAACTAAATATGTTGCTTTTATTAATTTTACTTTATTAATAAATGAATGGGAATGCTACATCCGTTAAAAATACGAGTCCACTGAATGAGACGTCATTGGGTCCAACGATTAAGACGTCACTGTCGCTTTTAAAACTATTTACTACATCTTTTATAACATGTTTTCGCGTCAAATCCCATAGATTACGTATCAAGACCGACAACAGCACAGACGACCTTGAACTCTGTCTTCTGGGCGAGTCCCAGCGGGCAGACGGCCAACCATCTGCCGTTCACCGTGTCTCGGGGATCAGAGCCCATCACTTCGTCGTGAGGTTTAATCTCACAAAGGGATTACATCACGTCGACAGATGGCGATAGATTAAAAACAGTGTCCGGAATAATGATGTTTAAAAAGAGGAGCACGAAACAATATATTGCAATGGCTATTAACTATTAAATGTTGTAGTCAGCCAAGAAATGAAAAGAACGGTTTTGTTTTTTTGGTGCAATATGTATTTAGTCTGAAAAGAAATGTCTTTAGTCTAAAAAAAAAAAAAAAAATCTTTGTATTTTTGAATATATATTCGTACATTTTACAAGCCAAAAACTATTATTAAATTTGCAAGTGATAAGTTGTGGGTAATTATGTAGGTAATGTTGTTTTTTTTTTTTTACATTTTTAATATTAATAGCTTATGATTAAATTTTTAATTGTAATCAAGAGATATTCAGAACAAATGCATGTCATTTTAATTATCAAATTTAATTATTACTTTAATAAGTTAAGATAAAAATATTATTTAAAACATTCGAATTAAATGTTTATTTAAATTAATTAAAAATCTTTGTAATCTTGTATTTTGTATATTTCTTTTTAATATTTTTATTCATAATTTGTATGTTTTATAAAATTTATTGAATATAAATTCATACATTTTAATATTAATTGCTAAATTTTATTTTTTGATTAAATTTATTTGTAATTGTAATAAAGTGATATTCAGAACCGATGCATGTAATTTTAATTATCAAATGGTTATTACTATAATAATTTAAGATAAGAATATTATTTAATACATTTCCAATTAAATGTTTGTTTAAATTTTTAAAAATCTTTCTAAATGATTATAAATTCATTTTTTTATAAAGCAAAAATTGTTATTAAATTTACAAATGATAAGTTGGGGGTAATTATGCAAGGTAATGTTTGTTTGTTTTTTTACAGCCAATATTAATTGCTTAATTTCATTTTGATTAAATTTATTTGTAGTTGTAATCAAGAGATATTCAAAACAAATGCATGTAAATTTAATTATTATTTTAATAAGTTAAAGTAAGAATATTTATTTAATATATTCTATAATAGATAATATATAGAAATTAGTTTTCTGTTTCAATCAATATTATTTATTACCATGATATTTCAATCAATAAAGATTAAAAATTCATTTTGAAGCAATAATAATAATAATCAATTTAAATTTTACATCAAACTAATTTTGATGAATTATTTTTGATTAATATGCAATATAATTTTCATATTACATAAAAACTTTTATATTTTCACCATTAAATAAATAAAATATAAATGAAATAAATCATCATATAAATAAATTTTATATTTTTAATCCAATTTTACAGGAATTTAAATGTAATAATAACTTTTACACTAGCTATTAAATTTAAAAAGTAGCAGATATTATATTTTAATTTTATTACATTACTAAACTTTTTTTTCTAATGCAGCTGGCAAAACTCAGGCAGTTGTCTTGGATGCCTTAAGGCAAGCGCTGCACTGACTTTATTCACTAGCACTACCCAGAAAGCGCGTGTAGTTTGACGATTAGCTACGGACGCGGAGTTACAATACCCCGTAACGCTCATGTTAGACCGAGACCTACGGTTTAAAGTGGATTCTGAACCACTACAAACATCCATGGCACCGCCGGGACTCGAACCCTGTGATACCGAGCACCAGAGCGCTAGCCACTCGGTCATTCAGGCCCTATTCCAACAACACCTCATAGGAATCAATACTTGAAATAGATTATTGAATACCAACATAATATAACACACAAGATTTTGTCCTAATTACAAATAACCTAATCTTCACTAACTAAGCAAATTTCACAAATCAACCTTGCCAAGTATTGGCCGTTATAAACGAAGTCAATTATTATTGGAAGAAGCTTGTCCAACCACATTGGGTCATAGTTCCTAGATCTTAATCCTTGAAAGTCCTTCATCAGTATTCGTTGGAATCCATTATCTGCACTGCAGACCAAATAATTTATCGGTTCGAAGGTACTTGGGTACTGGGTATCATTAGAGTGGGTGTTGGTATCTGAATTTGGATTAGTTTAAAACAAGAGTTCTAATCGCCAAGTTCCTTTGTGGGGATAATGATTGACTTCCAGATTAATGTATAGTAAATTAAGACGTACAATCGAAGACTAAGTAATGACGACAGATAGGCAAGTTTACTATACAATAAGATAGCAAACTGCTGGATGACAATTATTTCGATATAAATTGGAAGATAATTTTACTAAACAAAGGCTATGAAAGATTTAATAGAAAGCATTTAGACAATAGGTTCGATGCTTACCATTCAATTTCCGACTGAAATTATTTTAGTGTGACACTCAAATATAATAACTCAAGCGAACGCGATTTTTAACATAAAAATTTTCTTTCAAATTTGTTTTTTTTTTTTAAAACCCCTTAATAATATATTTAATTTAATAAAAGTATAAATAGTAAAAGATTTAAATAATACATTCAATCTGCTTGGTTTGTAAAAAATTGTAGGAACAAAAATTTATTTAATGAAGTCTCGATGCCACAAGTTTCGGGTTCGAATCCTCTCGGTGCCATGGATGTTTGTTAGGGTTCGGAATCTACTTTAAGCCGTAGGTCCCGGTTTAATATGACTGTAAGGCATAGAATTGTCAACCCTACCCCTTAAAAGCCATCGTCGCGAAGCCAAGTCAGACTTCTACCTACTGGTGCTCCATCACAACAGAAGCTGACCCCCTTTCCATCCTTCCATGAGACCACACAGTTTCATGGACTTGGTCTAGATGGTGCTGTCTACAAAGTGGGTTAAGAACTATTCACCTGGATTTTCTGGTTTATTTTACCAAAAAACTTTTTTACTTACTTTACTTATTTTACCAACTTTATTTTACCAAAAATTCACAATTATATATATATATATATTAGTAATTAAAAGTGTATTGTTATTTATTTAAATCCCGTTACGACTAACTGACTGGGCTGCTCAGCAGAAACAAAGCTCTCCGATAAAACAGTAAAAATCTTATAACAATTTCGCAAGCAAAATTACACACTATATCTCAGTCTATAATTAATATTGCAGCTCTAATTAAAAAAGCATTAACTGCATACTTAATGATCCTTTACTAAGTGGCAAACATTTTTTTCTCGCGTGGAAAAAAAAAAAGAACATCTGAATACTACATCTCAGTCTTTTTTTTTCCCCCTGTGCTATCTTTAAACAATAAAATAAAGAAGCTCCCTTTGGCACCTATGTTGAGATAAAAAAATATGGATGATGATGATAAATAAGACATCCGGTGCCAGTGAATGATAATGCGTATGAGAGATATAAATAAAATTTGCAGAGAGCACTAACACATATTTCTTGAAGAACACGGAAGAAGTCTTGAAAAGCTGTTTTATAATATGATTTTGCATGCAGTTAAATCATTATCATCATCATCATTTCAGAGGATTATGAGATTTATCGTTTCTTCGCAAACGGTCCTAGTTTCTTTTATGTGTTGTGACTGTAAATATACTATATTATCACAAGAACCCGATTAACGCAAGCAGCAATAAATCACAATCGTATAAGTCGCTATTAAATCCTTACACGTGCTTGCAGACTTTCTGATACATATAATTCTTCTGTACATGTGTTTGTCACTGAACTTCTCGTGGGCCGATTTTCATGAAATTGTGTGTTTGTTCGAGTGGTTTCTGGATGGTTTAGATTCACAGTTGGACCCGGTAGGTGGCGGTTGTGTGTTTTTCTGTACGTGTATTTGTCACTGAACTCCGCCTAAACGGCGGGGCCTGATGGCAGAGTGGCTAGCACTCTGGTTCTCGGTACCACAGGCTTCGTGTTCGGGTCCCGGCTGTTTGGTGTGATTCGGAATCCACTTTAAACTGTAGGTCCCGGTCTGTTTAGCCCACAGTGTGCACAAGATGACCGTAGAGCGACAAACCAAACCAAACCTCCTAAACGGTTGGGCCGAATTTGATGAAATTTTTTGTGTGTGTGTTTAAGTGGGTCCCTAGATGGTTTTTATTTACAATTGGAGCCGGTAGGTGGCGCAGCGATCATATTTCTGAAATTGTTTTATTTTCAGGTCAGGACAACGTCTGCCGGGTCTTCTAGTATATAAATTTTAACTTTTTCTTATAACAGGTAATAGGAAATTGCATTTGCAGGTTGTAGTTTGTGTAAACAAAGAGGTAATACGGAAATCGCATTTGCAAGTTGTTCGTGTAAACAAAGTGAAAATACGAAAATTGCATTTGCAGGTTGAAGTTCGTACAAACAAAGAAGTAATACTTAAATCGCAATTGCAGGTTGTTGTTTGTGTAAACAATGCGTAAACGCAATTTTCATATGAGAAACCCACTTTTTTTCTTCCTTTTAATACAATCTGTAGGTAGGTTTCTCCTAACGTTCTTTGCGAGTATACATTGAAATATTAATCATTTACATATCCCAGTATGATATAAAATTCACATACAGAAAGGGTACGTAAAAATTATGCGTTATTCATATTACTTTTAATATATATGATAAATAGATGAATAGTATTATTGCGAATTGTAGATTATAGATTAACAATTTTATTGCGAAATAAGTAAGACAAATTTCATCAATTTAGCACTGTGATGCTATCAATGCCCTTTGAATAAGATTTATTATGAATATGAATCCTTACGATTGTCGTTATGACTCTTATGTTTTATTATTGAGTTACAGTTCAGAGTTAATTTGGGAGTCCGTAGCAATAACTGCAACCGTAATAGTAATGATCCATTGAATTAAGCAGAATTTACGAATAGTCCATTGACATATGCAACTATACAAATACAAATATTTTTTTCTATGGTATACTGATAATTATGTATATCATATGCATGCAGATTATCATGTGATGCATATATATGCATAATAAGAACGATTTTCCAAGGTACATTTTTTTTTTTTCTTTTGACACTGTTTCCTCTACTTTGTTAGAAAATAACACATTACAATCTTTTTTAGAAAATATAGAAAGAAAAAAATAATAATAAGCTGTTTTTGATTAAAAATGCAATATATTATTTCCAATTTTTGTTTCTTTCAGGAATTGGTTTTCTGAAACAAATACCGTGGTTATTTTAATGTTAGGCTAAAATTCTTAAAACAAAATTAATGAAATTTATTATGACTCGTAAACGCATACTTGTTGCTTGGTAATTTAACTATGCGTGTCATGGTTATTTATGCCAAGGGCAACGTGCGTACCTGTTACGGAGTTCCTGTGTGATTTTAAGAACCACGAAAACCTCCACATCTTAAAGTAGTTGAAATATTTGCACAAAATGAAGTTGCTTAAATTGAAGAGTATTAATAAAAAGAAAAATAAAGAATTTAAGAAAAAACATCTCTTGCTTAAACAATTAAAGCAAGAGACCGAAAAAACTAAAGCTATAGGTACAATTTAAGAGTCCGTTGACGATGCCCCCCTCCCCCCAAAAAATCATAACTAAATAAATAGATAATAAAATAATTAAAAGTTAACATAAGTAAAAACAAGCTATAGAATAAATTAAAACTAATAACAATTAAAAAGTTGAAGACCAGATAGCTATTATTTAGATTAAGGTGCACATCGTAGCAATTAATTAAAATTTAAAAGCCAAAAATTGTAGCTCAGATTCGCTTGAATTGATTAAAATAGCAAGACTCAAGCCACAGCGGTAGAATCCATCGCCGAAGAATAAATTCCCCGACGTTTCTTCAATGCCGGGAAAGACTCTCAGTGCGTATCGTAGATAGCTAAGAAAACTCCCCAAAACGGTTAAATTAGGTTACCAATACCACACTCACCATGGCCTCGTCCGTGTTCTTCTGAAACTGCACGAGCCTGACCCTCGTGACATTTTCCATGTCCGAGTCTTCATTCCCGGGGGGTCGGGCTCCCCGTTCAGGTAGAGGGGGCGGGCGGAGGGGTCACCCGGAGGGCTTCCTCCCCGTACACTTCGTGCGCCACCACGTCCTGGGTCTGTAGGAGAGCCTGCAACAGGAAAAGAAGGGGGACATTACAAAATGCGCAAAAATTTCAAATCAATTTTTTTTTTTTTACGAGCACAAATATATAAATAAAATCATTCCGTTTCCGTTGTTGTTGTTGTTGTTGTCGTATCCCTCATGGAAGGAGGGAAGAGGGGTGCAGCTTCTGTTCTGATGGAGCACCCGTAGGTAGAAGTCTGACTTCTGCTCCGTGATGCTCTTAAGGCTCGTTCCCACCGAAGCGAGAGACGTGAAAATTCAAACGGCAAGCGAGAAATTTTTTTTTGACCCCTTCACAGCGAAACGCCAGAAATAGCATTACGCCTGGTGAAGTTCCGCTTCGAGTTGAAAGTGGGTCAACTCGAAGCGGTGCATTTGAAACCGGTTTCAGGCGAACGTGGTGAGGCTAGTGATGGGTCAAATTTTTTCGCTTACATCTTCTCGCCTCAGTGGGCACGAGCCTTTACAGTCATAGGAGACCGGGACCTACGGCTTAAAGTGGATTCCGAACCACTACAAACATCCATGGCACCGCCGGAACTCGAACCCGAAACCTGTGGCACCGAGCGCTAGACACTCGGCCATTCAGGCTCCATTCCATTTCCGTATATATGAGAAATGGGAGGATATAGAAACAGCATTCTAATGAAGGTGTAAGCAGTAGATATTGAAGGAATGGAAACAAATGATGGCGTTTTAGTTGATTTGTCAGTTATATCACTTGAAAATGATTGCTGTCATAGGAAATCCCGCCAATCTTACCATTTACAATTGAAATAATTGCTGTCCTAGGAAATCCCGCCAATCTTACCATTTACAATTGAAATAATTGCTGTCATAGAAAATCCCGCCAAATCTGAAGTTCTGAATCAATTCAGAAGCCTATTGTGAAACTTTACGCGAACTTAAACGAACTAGCTATTCGGAGCATAATGACTTCCGGTATGGTGTTGATTCACGCTGAAGCTCGAATCGTATAGCTCTAGGGGTACCCCACATCTACAGAAGCAGATGTTTTTGATCACCGTTCCCCTTCCCTTTAGCTTAGATTTGGCACTATCGGATTACCAAATCTTTAGGAACATGAAGCAGTAGCTTACGTCGTACCGCTTTCACGATGGTGAAAAATTTCGCGGTGTTGTTAACCAAGTCGCTTCATTCCTTGGCGGCAAATTTATTTAAAGTATTTATTTCAACACTTATTATAAACATTATGACAAGTACCTCAATGTATATAGCGATTATATCGAAAAGTTAAGTATATTTGTAATTTTCAAGTATATATAATAATATTTATGAATCTATCATTGACCACAAAACGGATTTTTTTTTCCCCAAATGAATTTCATAAAAATATTTTTTATTGCTTTAACCTCTCAGCCTATATTAAACCTATAACGATTTCAAGGATAGGTCCACTTTAACTCACTCATGGGAACACTTAATTTTCACTTATAAGCACTAATATATATATATATATATGAACAAATCATGTACTCTGGGTCATTATGCAAAAAAGTTAAAAATTAAAATAAAATTTGATCACAAGTGCACGATTAAATCACAAGTATGGTTCACTCCAAGCTCGGAGATTTTCTGAGTTCTCGAGTCTACGTCGAATCTAATTGCCTGGTCTGCAGCAGACCTTAATTATCACACGGCCTGTTCTGTCACTTCAGAGAAAAACAACATCCTTTGTCGACACTCACCCCCCTTTCTTCCCCCCAAAAACTCCCTTTAAAACAATCCGTCAAGAGGCGGGGAATATGGTCAGCTTCCCCTCACTTCTCATTCGAGTAAACATTTCTCACCTTGTGCTGTATAACCAATCCCGATGGAACAATCTTTGAAGTGTAGTTAATAATCAATCTGTAATTGTTTTGACCTATGACTTCATTATACATGATATTTGCCATCAGATTTGAGTGACAGGTTGTTCTCATTAGTACAAAACACTAATTGCATGTAATATAACTACCCACAATACTGCTTGTATGCTGTCAGATTTGAGTGATGGATTTATTATATATGCCAAAAACATACATTCCTCTCTCCTGGTAATAGCATGTCAAAACTCTTCTCGTGAGAAAAAATAATACATAATCTTAAAAATTTATTTCAAAAATTTGCGTCAATTTACCACTATCCTCATGGATTTAACAATCGCAAAAAATAAAACTAAATAGTACTTTTTTTTTTTTTTTTTATGGAAGTTCAGCACTTAACTTTCGCCTGCTAGTAAATAAAGATTTGATTTATTGACTAAGTAAAAGAGAACGTAAAACTTGCGTTAGCGATTTTGTTTTTCAAACTCCAACTCCCAGTATCTCAATATAACCTAATGCTTTTGCGTATCTGAGAATTTAAAAAGCAACATTTCACATATTTTATGGCTTTCTTTTTAAACTTTACTACCTTTAAGCTGAATAAAAATGTGAAGTTTAATGCCCTAGATACGATGCATAAAATTTTTTGAGCAATCCCCCAAGTACATTTCGGAAGGAAAGTTTATTTTATAGAAGAGGATTGCGAAATACAGCGCTGTGGATTATTTGTTTGATTTCTTCATGCTAATATTGATTTTAAAGCTTAAATAAACAGTCAGCAAGGGAGTAATGTATTGCTAAGCAAATCGAGTTGAAAAATAAATATATTGAATATATAAAAATTAATTTAAGGAATTTCCAATAATATGTTGTGCTTCAAACCGAAATTATTAATTAAGGTAACAAAGCTGGTGACTTCAAACCAAATTGTCAATTAAGTAACAAAGCTAATGGCTTTAAATCGAAATTATGAATCAAATAACAGCTGATGGTTTAAACCGAAATTATGAATTAAATAACAAAGCTGATGGTTTAAACCGAAATTATGAATTAAAGTAACAAAGCTGATTGCTTCAAACATTGTCAATTTAGGTAATAATACTGGCTGCTGGCTAAATAATAAAGCTGGTTTCTTCAAGCATTGTCAATTAAGATAAAAGCTGGTTTCTTCAAATCGAAGTTATCAATTAAGGTAACAAAGTTGGCGGCTTCAAATCGAAGTTATCTATTAAGGTAACAAAGTTGGCGGCTTCGGGCCTGAATGGCCGAGTGGCTAACGCTCTGGCGCTCGGTACCACAGGTTTCGGGTTCGGAGTCCCGGCGGTACCTTGGATGTTTGTAGTGGTTCGGAATCCACTTTAAAATGTAGGTTCCGATCTAATATGATCGTAGAGCGTTGCGGGGGCATTGTTACTCCGCGTCCGTGGCTTATCTTCAAGTTACACGCGCCCTCTGGGTAATACAAAGTGTGTACGTCTGTGCAGCACTTGCCTTAAGGCATCTAAGACCAAGCTGTCTGTGTTTGCCAGTTGCATTAGAAAGAAAAAAAAAGTTGGCGGCTTCAAATCGAAGTTATCAATTAAAGTAACAAAGTTGGCGGCTTCAAATCGAAGTTATCAATTAAGGTAACAAAGTTGGCGGCTTCAAATCGAAGTTATCAATTAAGGTAACAAAGTTGGCGGGCTTCAAATCAAATTGTTAATTAAGGTAACAAATCCTGTGTTACTACATCCTGAATATTATATAATTTGAGGAACATTTTATATATATTTTATATTGAGGAATATTATATAATTTGAGGAACATCCAACACAGCTTATTAAGAAATCCTTTTTTAACAATTAGCAAGTTTAATTGTTAGAAAGCTTTTCATTTCTAACTTCTTTTAGAAATATAAGGCTAATTAGGAATAAATAAAAATTAATTTGTAACTTTTTCAGTCAAATTGTTTGTTAGGGGTTTCGTTTTCTTTCTACTTCAAGACTGTATTTCTTTCTTTCTTTTTTTCTTTTGAAAAAGCTCCAATTAAATAATTGACTCAGTATAATATCAAAATAATTGTTAACGATAGCAGTGAAAAATTTTAATTCTGTACCCCACTCATGACTCCATGGTAACGCGCCGTTGGTGAGCATTAGGTCTGGGGTTGTTGCTGCTTCTTGTAGACACTGTTTCAAAACCATTGCGTCTCGATAGAGTGTGTGATGTTCAGCTTCTTGCATCGTTTAATCGGCCTACCTGATGGGAGATTTTCGGGTTTTCTTCCATACGATACGCAAATGCGGAGTACTTCCCCCTAAAAGTCTGCTCTGAAAAGCATTGCCCTCCTTTTTCAGCGACACCGAGCAGAAATCAGACTTCTACCTGCGGGTGGCTCCATGAAAAACAGAAGCTCCCCATCTCTTCCCTGCTTCAATTAGACATACGACAACAAAGTTTATCTAAAATTTTTACTTCTTTTTTTTTTTGAGTTATAATGAATTTAAATTATTAAAAACTCTAACAAGAAAAGGCCACAGAAAACTTTAATTAACTAGATATGTGTAATTAACTATTTTTAATGCAATAACACTTACGATTATTAAAATGCTAACGATATTAAAGTTCTGTTGGTTCATCCATTATATAACGCAGATTAATATTGCCTCAACGTGACATTCCCTTAAACAATCTCTTAAAAACACACGTCCAATATGCTAAATTAGTGCCAATAAAAAACAGAGCTTTAGACCTTATCTTTGAAAAACATTCAAAAAAAAAACACAACCCGGACTGGAAACCACGTAGACTAAATACATAACCAAGGACGTGATCCATAACGGTTTGGCACGAAGTCAGGATTTTCTTTCTTTGATATGAAGCTTTGCTGGAATTTAAAATATTGCTCATATTATCTATTATTCAAGACATAATAGCGCAGCGTTTATTATACTAATTGAAAATTTTTGGTTTGAATCCTTTGGATATCCCAACATATAATTGCTAATTTCTTTAAATTAATGAGACTTTTATGCATTCGATTTTTAACTTGAATTGCATAATAATACATAACATTTAATAAAATCAATGAAATTTACATTTTATTATTAAAAAAAAATAAATTACATTTCTTATTTTTTGTTTTTTTTATCTTCTTACATATTTCTGATTTTAATGATTAAAATGTTCTGCTTAATGATAAAAAAAACAACAAAAAAAAAAAAAAAAAAACAAGTTATATAAAAAAAAAAAAAAATTTAAAGTCAATTCCTACTTTTTTTTTCACTTATTGCAGAAAGTCCTTTATAAATAATTTTCATCATTTTTTAAAGTTTATTTGGCGCCATCTATTGGTAGATATATGCAACTTAAATCTAAAAAAAACTATAATTAATTAATTAAATTTAATTAATTGATTAATATCTGAAAAAACTGTATTAACATACAGTGCCATCAAGTACAAGTTAAAAAATGTATTTGAACTAGAATGGATGAATAAAAAGTATTTCATTAACGATTGAAAATTCGAACAAGATATATATAGGGAGAGTGAGAGATAACAGAAGGAATTGACAAAAAAAAAAAAAAAAAAAAAAACACTCAGCTTAGAAATAAATCAAAAGATAATTAATTATACAGTAACAGTTTTCCCTATTTGTTGTAGTAGAATAATTATATTGTACATTTCTATAAACTTTCCAGTTTGATAATTACGGGTAAATTAGCAATACTTCATGTGCAGTTTTTAACGTAAAAAGTCAGTTACTAACAGTCATACAATTCTTGCGTTATCTCTTTCAAAATAAAGTTTATATTTTCTATAATAGGATTACAAATAGCACTTACTTTACTGGTATCCCAGATTCACCACAATAAAGTAAATTTTCTTGACAAAAAATCAAAGAAGCTAGCAATCATTTCTTTTAAAACCCAAACTTTATTTTGAAATAGATAACGTAAGAATTGTATGACTAACAATTCGTGTGTGCAAGTGTAACTTAAGAATTGTATGACTAACAATTCGTGTGTGCTAGTGTAACTTAAGAATTGTATGACTAACAATTCGTGTGTGCAAGTGTAACTTAAAATTGTATGACTAACAATTCGTGTGTGCTAGTGTAACTTAAGAATTGTATGACTAACAATTCGTGTGTAATGTGTGCTAAGTGTAACTTAAGAATTGTATGACTAACAATTCGTGTGTGCTAGTGTAACTTAAGAATTGTATAACTAACAATTCGTGTGTGCAAGTGTAACTTAAGAATTGTATAACTAACAATTCGTGTAATGCTAGTGTAACTTAAAATTGTATAACTAACAATTCGTGTGTGCTAGTGTAACTTAAGAATTGTATGACTAACAATTCGTGTGTAACGTGTATGCAAGTGTAACGTAAGAATTGTATACTATTTATTTAACTAGTAACAATAACAATTCAATTACAGTAGAACCTCGATAAGTCGAAAACCTACAAAACTCGAAAATTATTCCCTTCCAAGTCCTAAAACCTCCATTAAATTTCAACCCTCTATATGTCGAAATAATTAGTCACTCCCCGCAAGCCATTTTGGTATATATTTTCTGTCCGTAACTCGAAAAAAATTTTGGTACTCTGTATCTCGAACATTAGCAATGTTTTTGCAACTCAATCATTTGAAATAATTTCGGAATTATTTTGATTTTTATTGTAGTACATAATATAACTTTTAAGTTGCAAATAAACATGTTTATTACTCCTGTAACTTGAATTTTTATTTATTTCACCTCTCTAACTCAAAATAAGTCAGAAAGAATCTAAACCTCTACAAGTGGAATATTTCCTTACAAAATCCGCGTTAGTTGAAATCCTCCATCTATAACTCGAATTATTTGGCGTCTTCCTTCAAGTTCGACTCACAGAGGTTCTACTGTATATAATAAATAGTAGCAATTTGTGTGTAAGTGTAACGTAAGAATTCTATACTATTTATTTAACGTAAAACGAAAGTCATTATTAACAGACATAAAATTCTTATGTTATCTCTTTCAAAATAAAGTTTATACTTTACATCAGGGATCTCCAAACTTTCCAGCCTTAGGGCCATACTGTTTACACCTGTAATTACCAAGGGCCAAAACCCTTTTAATTTTTCTGCCATTATCTATAATTTCTAGACCAGTCGCCGAGTGCGCACTCTGACCGAGCATATACCTGCTAACTACAAACTATTGTAAGTGAAAAATTATAATTACACAAATCTCATTAGTATTTTTTTACAAGTGGATATCCCGCGGTTTCATTCGCGTTAATTTAGCTTTTTCCGTTCTGGGGGATTTTCTGGATAAAAATCATATATTCGATTCAGGATATATACATTCAAAACATCGATATATATATGCGATACTCTTTACACCAACATAACTACCGAGGGTAACCGTAGGATGTTCACTAGTTTATAATGTTAGTAGGTTCATTTCAATTACTTGTTAGTTAAGTTAAAGTTAGCTTAAGTTAAATTTTCCGCGTATTATGCTTGTCATTAGGCTTTACCTAGCAAGTCAATAAAACCGAGTTATTATCATTCTTTTTTTTATCCAACTTATTACAGCAACAATAAGCTATTCGCTGTCGCTGGATCACTGGCCGGATTTGGCCGTTGTTTGGAGACCCCTGCTTTACATAATCTGATTGCAAATAACACTTACTTTACTGGAATCCCAGATTCGCAATAAAATAAATTTTATTGACAAAAAACCAAAAATCCAGCAATAATTTTTTTTTAAAACACAACAGCCATCTTTATTTTTCTTAGAATTACAATAACGTTGCCAATTTCGCTTAACTAAACATTTCAAAATAAACGTTGCCATTCACTTAAATGTTTGAATTACGTGTAAATGTAACGCAGTTCGAACAATATTCGTCTTTAACGCGTTCTGCTGCTGTTTTTTTTTTCCCCTAATGCGGTTTGAGGAAGCTAAAAACTTTTAGTTTCTTGACTTATTAGGGTTTCTGTTTATTTAAGGAAATATCATTTAATTTTTTTAATTGTTATCTTAAAGTTCTGCTATTTATTCCGATAAAAAAATATATATATAAAAGTCCGATGCTGTAGTAAAAAAAAAAAAAAATAGATTGCAAATGTCCCTCCGAAATGACAGTACTGAGGTTGTGATGGGTATGGTCTGAAGTTAAATATTGCACTCTTATTAATTACTGAAATTCATTCCTTTCCATGGACCTTTCTCACTCGGGTTTTACTGTAAATTTTAGATTTTTGACTGGACATGACTTTTTACAAGGACACCTTTGCCGTATCGGCGTGACCAATATTCCTGATTATGTCCTGTATTCTTCAGGCATATTTATGGATTTTACATTTTCGGGTTCAGTCCCGACTGCCATGGATCTTTTAGTGGTTCTGTTCCACCAGACAACTTTTCGTAACAAGGCTGGTTTTTGTGGTCACACGCTGGAGGTAATGCCAAAGTGATTTGTGGCTCTTGGCCGATAAGGCCCCGTCTAAGTGTTTGCGTGCATTAAAAAAAAAAAAAAAATTCTTCAGGCATATTTATGGGATTTTGATACTTTTTATTTTTTTTTTATTGGGCTGCCAGAGGCTCTTGGCCCATAGGGCACCCGCCTGGAATTTTTTTTTTTTCCCCGTCCCCGACTACTGACTTCAGTTAACCGCATGTTGCCCGCGGGTTGACCACCCTTTGTCTAGATGTTGCTATCTATCAAGTGGGATAACAAACAAATAAAGGTACTCTTTATTTTAACTTAAAAAAATTACTTTTAAGTTTTCGAACCTGAAGCCTGTGGTACCAAAGGTCAGAGCGCTAGCCAATTGGCCAATCGATGACCATAGCAGAAGACCTGTCAACAGAATTAAATCCGAGCAGTTAAATCTTAAACAATATTTTTGAACTTGTCTTTGAAATTCTACTAATATCATTTCTACTTGACTTCATTTATATGAGTCTAAAAATATTCTTTAAAATTATGAAATAAATATAGTAGCAAAATGAAGTAAATATAGTAGTAATATGATTTTTATTTTGTTCTAATGCAGCTGGCAAACACTTAGACAATTGTCTTTTATGCCTTAAGGCAAGCACTGCGCCGACTTTACTCATAGTATTACCCAGGAGGTGCGTGTAGCTTGAAGATAAGCTACGGACGCAGCGTAACAATACCCCACAACGTCTACGATCATGTTAGAACAACAAACATCCTTGGAAACGCCGGGACTCGAACCTGAAGCCTGTGGAAAAAAAGACCAGAGCGCTAGCCCATTGCCCATCATGTTGAGTGACGGGTTGTTATTATGGACTTGTCAAACAATATGCTACAAAAATGCTACAATATGTTAAAAAGCATATCTTATTGCTGGAAAAAAGGAAATTAAAAACCCCATGTCCCTGCTAGGATATAATATGAAGTAAATGTAGTAGTAAAAGTCTTAAAAAATATGAAGTAAATATAGTAGCAATATGACGTAAATATAATAGTAATATGAAATAAATGCAGTAGTAATAGTCTTTAAAAATATGAAGTAAATATAATAGTAATATGTAGTAAATTTAGTAGTAATCGTCTTTAAAAATATGAAGAAAAAATCACTTAGAATAATCTACGGAAAACTAAACAAACTCAATGACTCTACAGAGTTTTGTCTTTAGTTTAGTGGATATTTATTTTCTTGTAGGCCTTTTTTAAAACATAAAGCAAAATTATACGTAAAAACAAATGCAAACTTCAGACCAGTTTGGATTGGTTTCCAACACTTTCAAACAGACTGGGTTGGCAGTAAATCACCTTCTATACTAACCACAACCACTCTATTAACAAAGCTCCAGGAGATCCATTACCAACTGCTACCCGTCTACATTAAGCCTGCTGTGGTATCTAGATACCAATTGGGGTGGGGACTTCCTTTACCACCAGTGTAAAGAGGAAAAACAAAACACCGAGGTGAGGACACAGCGGATGGGGAAAAGGAATACTTGTCAGACACCGCGCAGACGATAATTCTTCAGGCTTCCCCCATAGAGAAAGGAACGAAGATTAATCAGGGGGATGGGCGGAGAACGAAAAAGAAAGAAAGAAGAAAATTGAAATATGGCCAAGATCATAATCGTTTATCGATAAAAAGGACGGAGAAAAGCTTTTACTTTTGAGTTTACATAACGGGAAAACAAAAGTAATAAAATAACGTCTCAAAAAAGAGGCCATCTTTTATTTTCTTACGGATCGGATGTCAACAAGAAGACAGAGTAGCTATTTGTTAATATCTTCTTAGCTTTCTTTTATACATTTAAGAGAATAGCAGAGAATATTTTATCGGAAATATTTTAATATAAATATAAATAAATATAAGATGCAAAGTTAAAAAAGAGATAAAATGTATTTCCAAATTGAATCTCAAGTTCAAGAATTCATTTTTATCTTTTTTATTATTATTAAATTCCTACTATTAGTTCACACTCTCCCCTATATATATCTTGTTCAAATTTCCAATCGTTCATAAAATACTTTATTCTTTTATTCATCCACTCAAGTCAAATGCATAATTAGAGAATAGCAGAGAATATTTTATCGTAAATATTTTAATATAAATAAAATAAATAAATACAAGTAAAAAAAAAAGGATTTTCAAATTGAATATAAAGTTCAATTATTGATTTATATCTTTTTTTTTTTACATAAAAATGAAAAGGGTATGAAAGAGCTATTTTAATTTTATGATCGATTTATGTTGTATTCAAAAAAATATTTTTGAAAAGTATATAAACTGAGAATGATTCGATTTTTTATGTATTTTTAATTTTATAGCTCAACTCAATAGTGTGTATTGTTTTAGTATCACAGAAATAAAAATTTATGGAAGAAAAGAATAAATACCTACGCAATGCATGTATGATTGCGCATGTGTTGATTGTTGATTTATGTAATATTGAGCATGTATTGATTTATTGTTGATGCATGGTTGCGCATGTGTTGAATGTTGATGTATGTATGGTGCATTTGTTCATTGACATGTATGATTGTACATGTGTTGATTGATGTATGCATGACTGCACATGTGTTGATTGATTTATGCATGTATGACTGTACATGTGTGGATTGAATGATATATTTATGATTGTACAATATATTGAAGTCGAATGACGCACTTTCAATTTTTATCAAATAAAAGAATATTAACAATGAATATAAGTTATAAATGGCATCGAAGCAACAATTTTTTTAATTAAAAAAAAATTTCGGAATAAAAAAAAAAAGGATTTATTTTAAAAGTGTTATTAATTCAGGTAAATGAAATCCAACAATCTTTACACGTTTGTACACATGAAACACGGGAAAAATCAACTCATAAAAATGGAGAAAAAAAGCAACAACAACGGATATAGGCGGGCATAAGTACGTTGTGCCCGGAGGAGATTACATTGAAGGCGATGAAATAAATTTGGCAGACTAAATGAAGAGTTTTTGGAAAAAAAATATAATTCGTCTTACTTTTGGGCACAGTAGTATGTAAAAACAAATGTGAACTCCAGATCAGTTTGGATAGGTTTCCAACATTTTCAAACTGGGGACGGTTGGCAGCAAATCACCTACTAACCGCAACCACTCTATTAACAAAGCTCCATGAGATCCATTACTAACTGCTACCCGTCTATACTAAGCCTACTGTGGTATCTTGATACCAATGGGGCTGGGAGGGGGGTCTTTCTTTACCACCAGTGTAAAATGGAAAAACAACCACCGAGGAGAGGACACGGCGAATGGGGAAAAAAGGAAAACCTGTCAGACACCACGCAGACGATAATTCTTCGGGCCTCCCCAGCGAGTGAAGGAACGAAGATTAATCAGGGGGATGGGCGAAGGACGAAAAAAAGAAAAAAATTGAAATATGGCCCAGATCGTAATCGTTTATCGATAAAAGGACGGAGAAAAGCTTTTACTTTTGAGTTACATTACGGGGAAAACAAAAAGTAATAATAACGTCCCCCACCCCCCAAAAAAAAAGGCCATCTTTTATTTTTTTCTTACGGATAGGATGTCAACAAGAAGACAGAGAAGCTATTTGTTAATATCTTCTTAGCTTTCTTTATACATTTAACAGAATGGCTGAGAATATTTTATCGGAAATGTTTTAATATAAATAATAAATAAATACAAGTTAAAAAAAAAAGATTTTCAAATTGAATCTCAAGTTTATTTATTAATTTATATCTTTTTTTTTTTATGCATAGATATGAAAAGAGTATAAAAGAAATATTTAAATTTTATGAACGATTTATATTGTATTAAAAAATATTTTTAAAATTATATAAAAGTGAGAATAATTCGATTTATTTTAATTTTATAGCACAACTCAATAGTATGTATTATTTTAGTAAAAAAATATAAACCTACAAAAATTAAAACCTACGCAAGAAAAGAATAGATACCTACGCTATGCATGCATGTTCGATTGCGCATGTGTTGATTATTGATGTGTGTATGATTGTGCATGTGTTGATTGTTGATGTATGTATGATTGTACATGTGTTGATTAATTGCTGATGTATGTTTGATTGTGTATATGTTGATGGATTGATTGTTGATGTATGTATGTATGATTTGCAAGTGCTGATTGATGTATATATGTTTGCACATGTGTTGATTGTTGATGTATGCACATGATTGTTCATGTTTGTCTGATTGATGAATGATTGTACATGTACTAATTGTTGATGTTCATGATTGTTGATGTATGCACATGATTGTTCATGTTTGTCTGATTGATGAATGATTGTACATGTACAATTGTTGATGTTCATGATTGTTGATGTATGCACATGATTGTTCATGTTTGTCTGATTGATGAATGATTGTACATGTGGTAATTGTTGATGTATATATGATGTTGATGTATGTATAATTGTGCATGTGTTGATTGTTGATGTATGTATGATTGCACATGTGTTGATTGTTGATGTATGTATGATTGCGCATGTGTTGATTGATGTATGGATGATTGCACATGTGTTTATTGTTGATGTATGGATGATTGCAGATGTGTTGATTGACGTACGTATGATTGTTGTCTTATTGTTGATGTATGCATGATTGCGCATGTGTTGATTGATGTATGGATGATTGCACATGTGTTTATTGTTGATGTATGGATGATTGCAGATGTGTTGATTGACGTACGCATGATTGTGCGTGTCTTAATTGTTGATGTATGTATGATTGTTAAAAATCTGGTTTCAGTAGTTGCTTTTAGCAATTATAACAATTAAAAAAATGCTTCCAACTTTCTATTCAATAATTTCATAAAACTACCTAGTATCCACTTGTAAGCTATCCAACGTTTTTTTAATGTAAGTGGTTTTACTATATTCCACTGTACCAAAAAATATTAACGTTATTACGATAAATATAATTTACCAGTGGTTATAATTGCAGCCCTTTTTTTATGAGGTAATTATGGCAGCGTTCTTTTTTTCAGCAAGAATATAAGATTAAAGAAGAATGTTGTGGAATCCTATGATTCTTACCTTAATTGCTTGTGTATCAACAACGTATGGCTTAAATCTTATATTATTTGTTTCTATGCTATAAAGAAAACAATTGTTCTTACTGTCTGGCGTTTTTATTCATAATTTCCTTGTGAATAGAGGATATTTAAATGGCTGAAACAGGCCTAAGCCATTTTTTATCTCAAAGTCTGTGTAATGAAAATGCAATAGCCTTAGCTACAATAAGATGCAATTCTGGCAATTTGGAGTTAAATCTAATAAAATAGTTTGATATTTTTCTTCTTAATTCAGGTAAATAATATAGAATTGACTAGAGTTATTTGCTGAAATTATTGTACATGATGAATGATTGTACATGTGGTAATTGTTGATGTATATATGATGTTGATGTATGTATAATTGTGCATGTGTTGATCGTTGACGTCACAAATATATATATTTATTATTTTGGAATATAAACAATTACAGTTCAGGTTTCACGTTTACCTGACAGGGTATTCTACATCATCCTAAGCATATAAGGAAGATTTTTGCGGCTACTTAAATTCTTCCGATAAAAATTCTAAAATGTCCCCAAAAATTGCAAAAGATAATTTTCTTTTTATCTTATCGGAAGGTTCGGTAATATTGGAACATGCATCATTAGAAACAAGGTGTCCCTTGAGGAAGTGTGAATACCCCTCTGCGAGAAGATTAAAGTGCTCTGGCACTCGGTGCCACACACTTCGGGTTCGAGTCCTCACGGTGACCTGGATGTTTAAAATGGTTCGGAATCCACTTTAAACTATAAGTCCCATACTAATATGACTGCAGAGAATTAGGCGTAGTGCTGACAACCCTTCCCAGTAGAAAGAAAACATTTCCTGTCTCGAAATCTGCCAGTAGGTAGACGACTTGGCCCATAATGGGGCTGTAGCGCCAACGAAGAAGTAATATAGGATGAAACATTAGGTGTCCTTTCCGGAGGTCAGAATACCCCTTTGCGGAAACATTAATTTAACATTAAAGCATTCGGAGAACGAATTTTAGCAAAGATTAGAAGATAACTCACAAAATGCTCACACCCCATGCCATAATCGCCATCGTTTCAAAGTTATGGTAGCGAACTAGAACTTCAGCCATCTTGCCGTTAACTGTGCTAACTTAGTTAGCTAGCTTGACTTTCTCACTCACCCTGGGCCACGAATGCCATTAATTTTGTTTTATGAAAGGCCATACATAATATTCATTATTAATTATGCTTACAAAACAATTTCTAATTTTTAGGGGGAAGTAGCGATGGAAGGTACACTAGCATGGTAAACAAGTAAATTTACGATAAATTGAATAGGTTGTACTTTTTTAAGTCGAATAACGTACTTATATTTATTGTTAATATTCATTATTTGATAGAATATAAATTACGTAAGGGATTAAAACAACATTTTTTTCTTATTTAATTAAAAAAAAATAATAATTCATTTAAAAAGCACTGCTGATTCAGGTAAATAACATCGCAACAGCCTCCGCACGTTTGTAAAAATGAAACTACGCGAAAAGTCAACGCATAAAAATAGAGAAAGAGCAACAACAACAAAAATTGACGCGATTTTTTTAGTAAGACAGTACCGACGAGGGAAAAAAATATCCCCATATTTTTTTTTTTTAAATATGGGTTTTTTTTTTTCTTTACTTTTTCCCCCCTTCCAAAACAGCTTGGAAATAAATTTTTTTTTTTGTTCTAATGCAGCTGGCAAACACTTAGACAGCTTGGTCTTGGATGCCTTAAGGCAAGCGCTGCACAGACGTTACTCACTTTGCATTAACCAGGGGTCGCGTGTAACTTAAAGATACGGACGCGGAGTAACAATGCCCCCGCAACGCTCTACGATCCTATTAGGACCGGGACCTACGGTTTAAAGTGGATTCCGAACCACTACAAACATCCATGGCACCGCCGGGACTCGAACCCGAAACCTGTGGTACCGAGCGCCAGAGCGCTACCCACTCGGCCATTCAGGCTCTTGGAAATAAATTATAAAGAAATTTATCTTCCTAGATTCTTCTAGAATGAATTTCTTTCAAATGTGACTTTTATTTTTTTCTTAATGAAATCTTATAAAAAAACTTATTTTATATTATTTTTTTTTTCTTTTCATTTTTAAAATTTCACATGTCAATCAACTCCATGGATTTGTAGATTGTTTTGTATAGATTTAAATTCACTAGAAGAGAAAGTTACTGCTTAAAAAAAAATGAGGGAGATTCGATGACGATTAAGATAATATGACTTATGACATTGATAGTCAGGCTGCCTGGTGGGAGTTTTTAGGGTTTCCTTCCATACGATACGCAAATGCGATGCAGTTACCCCAAAAGTCCTCATAGAATGCGATGTTTGCCTCTGAGTGATTTTGCCTGCGAGCTATGTATGAAAAATGATGATGCCCACGAATGACCAAAAATGTATTTCATATGTACCCCTTTACTTAAAAATAAAAGTAACATACATCCTGTTTTTTACTCTAATTATAAGAGTACATTTTATAGAATTAATTAATATTTATTTAATTAGTAGTAATTGGTAGTAATGTTAGTAGTACGTAATTAATGAGTAGCAATTAGTAATCAGAGATACTATTTTTATTTCTACGCGCCTGTTTGTAAGTGATATATCTCATAATAAAAGTCGATATTATATTGTGTTAAGAATAAAATGTCTTTGTTGTTGTTGTGTCTAATCCTCAGAGTCCTACAGAGCGGCAAGGGCATCCCATGATTAGTTAATTTATTGATGGAAGGAAAGGGGGCAGCTTCTGTTGTGATGGATCACCCGAAGGTAAAAGTCTGACTTGGCTCTGAGTTGCTGAAGAAGGAGAGCAGTGCCTTCCTGGAGGCCTTTAGGGGGAACTTATCCACATGTGCGTATCATATGGGAGAAAATCCGGAAAACTCACCAGGTAGCCCGATTCATGAGACAAGATGGTGAACATCACAAACGCCAGCAAGTCCCCCTTTTTTGAAACACTGTCTATAACAATGCCACAAGTGGATGGAACCTCAGGAATCCACGCTGTAGGTGCCGGTCTAATCAGCTAAAGTGAGTATAAATAACCGTAGAGCGATAAACCAAATAGAAACAAATTCAAACAAAAGAGTGAAAAAGAAATATTATTGGCTTTTTACATATTACACCAGGTAGCCCGATTCATGAGACAAGATGGTGAACATCACAAACGCCAGCAAGTCCCCCTTTTTTGAAACACTGTCTATAACAATGCCACAAGTGGATGGAACCTCAGGAATCCACGCTGTAGGTGCCGGTCTAATCAGCTAAAGTGAGTATAAATAACCGTAGAGCGATAAACCAAATCAGAACAAATTCAAACAAAAGAGTGAAAAGAAATATTATTGGCTTTTTACATATTACACCAGGTAGCCCGATTCATGAGACAAGATGGTGAACATCACAAACGCCAGCAAGTCCCCCTTTTTGAAACACTGTCTATAACAATGCCACAAGTGGATGGAACCTCAGGAATCCACGCTGTAGGTGCCGGTCTAATCAGCTAAAGTGAGTATAAATAACCGTAGAGCGATAAACCAAATCAGAACAAATTCAAACAAAAGAGTGAAAAGAAATATTATTGGCTTTTTACATATTACACCAGGTAGCCCGATTCATGAGACAAGATGGTGAACATCACAAACGCCAGCAAGTCCCCCTTTTTTGAAACACTGTCTATAACAATGCCACAAGTGGATGGAACCTCAGGAATCCACGCTGTAGGTGCCGGTCTAATCAGCTAAAGTGAGTATAAATAACCGTAGAGCGATAAACCAAATAGAAACAAATTCAAACAAAAGAGTGAAAAGAAATATTATTGGCTTTTTACATATTACACCAGGTAGCCCGATTCATGAGACAAGATGGTGAACATCACAAACGCCAGCAAGTCCCCTTTTTTTTGAAACACTGTCTATAACAATGCCACAAGTGGATGGAACCTCAGGAATCCACGCTGTAGGTGCCGGTCTAATCAGCTAAAGTGAGTATAAATAACCGTAGAGCGATAAACCAAATAGAAACAAATTCAAACAAAAGAGTGAAAAGAAATATTATTGGCTTTTTACATATTACACCAGGTAGCCCGATTCATGAGACAAGATGGTGAACATCACAAACGCCAGCAAGTCCCCCTTTTTTGAAACACTGTCTATAACAATGCCACAAGTGGATGGAACCTCAGGAATCCACGCTGTAGGTGCCGGTCTAATCAGCTAAAGTGAGTATAAATAACCGTAGAGCGATAAACCAAATCAGAACAAATTCAAACAAAAGAGTGAAAAGAAATATTATTGGCTATTTACATATTACAACATATTTCTATCTCCTATTTTTATTTTAAAATTAATGTATTGTTCATTCAATATGATGGAAGTATATATAACTTATTTAGAAAATATATCGACAAGTGTGCAAATATAACTATTGTATTAACAGAATTTCAATAATCTTAATTTCAATATAAAAGTTATTAAATAAATTGTCTGTAATAGCTTTCAAAACTTCTGTTGAAACTTACAATTCTATTTTGACAGATACTCGAACAAGTAAAATTAGACATCTGCATAAATCACTCAAATCTAAGAATATTTAGCATTTCGATTTTGTGATTTAGATAAATGCTTTCTTAGAAACTGAAAAAGGACAATCAGTCTTTTTTTGTATCTTATATCCGCTAAAAAAAAAAAAAAAAAAAAATCACTAGTCACAAGAAAACACACTCGATCTAAAAGGAATCTGTACGAGCTACTGAATTCGAAAGAACAAAGAAACCTTTTAGAAAAGCCCTGCCTTCTCTTTCATTCGAATTCCAACTCTTCAGAATAATTTCGTTTTGTTTTTTTCTTTCTTCACAACTTGAAGAAAACCTTAAGGATTCTGAAGCGATTCAAAAAACAAAGCTCCTTTTGAACGAGCTTTTGCCATTCTCGAATCAATATCGAAAAAACACTCTTGATTGCGAGTTACGAATATGAAGTGGCATTCGGATAAGCTTTAAAAGACACGTTCATTTTAAGAACAGTTCTTTATTTTCATTATTTTCGTTCAAAGTGTTGACTTTCAAGTATTCTAGAAGTTTCGATTTGATTAATTCGAGGAGCATGTTCATGAATGCGTAAGCGTTAAAGTTAAAATCTTTTAACATGAAATGTGTTTTAAAAATGATACAAGTGATTGAATAATTGTGCACAATGCGTTGCATAAAAGTGCTACTGTAGTGTGTAGGTTAAGCAAATTGTAACTATGTGTGGTTGAGGCACAAGTTGGTTTGGTTTGTCGCTCTACGGTTATTTTTTGCACACTTTAGACCTTCACTTACAGTTTAACGTGGATTCCGAACCACTCACAAACATCCATGTCACCGCCACGATGTGAACCTGAAGCCTGTGGTACCAAATAATAGTGCGCTAGTTTTGGTTTTGTCGCTCTACGGTCATTTTGTAAATGAATCACTTTGGGCTACAGTTACAGACAGGGATCTACAGTTTAACGAGGATTCTAAACCACTCACAACATCTATGCCAACGCCAGGATTCGAACCTGAAGCCTGTGGTACTGAAGGCCAGAGAGCTAGCCAATTGGCCATCAGGACGCCGTTTTATGACAGGAATGGGCATTATAAATAAATAAGATAAGCGACAAACCTTCCTGTCGGGTGTAGGATATGGGGGAGGAATAGATGCAATCTCCTCAGAAGGTGATCATTTCAAACTGCAGGAACAGCAAGGTTTGGTTTGGATTTGTCGCTCTACGGTCATTTTTCTGCACACTTTAGGCTAATTTGGGACCTGAATGACCCAGTGCCTGGCACTCGGTAACACAGGTTTCGGCTTCGAGTCCCGGTGGCGTCAGGGATGTTTGCAGTAGTTTGAAATCCACTTTAAACCGTAGGTTCCGGTCTAATATGATCATAGGGCGTTTGGTATAGAGCTGACAACCCTACCCCAGAAAAAGAAAACCTCTCCTGCCTCGCAGTCTGCCAGTAGACAAACACAGGAGGTGATGAGCCGATGATGACGATGAAAAAAAATAAACTAGCAAATATTCTAGTAAATATAACGTGTTTAAAATTAATGTTCATATGTCAACTTTGTTTTATTATTCTGTGAGTTTTTCTCCTAAAAGTTAACAAAAATACAAAATAAAAAAACATTATGGCACAGTACTTAAAATATTTTAACTATTTATTTATATTTGGAAATATATTTCACCTCAAATGTTCTGAAATAGTATACAAATTATTAAATCCCAAAACATGAGTTTATAGTGAACATTAAGACTATGTATGTATTACTGAGAAAAATACATTAAAAAGTATTAACTCTGGCGTGTAATATTCACAAATACATCCGCAGGGATTTTAACGAGGGAAAAAGTGACTTCAATGAATTAAAATCACATTCAGAATGTGAATCAATAACCAATAAAATCCCTTTTTTTTCAATGAAAGGGAAACTCCATAAAGGTATTGATTAAACTTTAAATAAAATTTTTTTTTTTTTATCAAAAATAGAAGTTTCCAAAGGATATAACAAAAAAAAAAAAAAAAAAAAAAAAAGGAAAATCTTAGACGGTTATAATCGATTATTGCATTCCAGAGGTGTTTCAAGTGGAAAAATATCGCAAGAAATAGCAATAATAATAATAATCGTAATAATAAAAGGAAAATTGATAACTTTTTTATGGGGATATTCATAATTCAGATTTCCCCCGGTGTCGATATTAAGGAATTTAAAGCGGATATTTCAGTCACATTTTCTATCAGATAGAGCGAAGGTTTTAATAGGAAAAAAAAAAATCTCGTTAAAATCCTAATGACCTAAAATACCTGCAGCTAAATGAAACGTAATAAAACAGGGATTTTTTTTTTTCCCCTAATGTAAAAAAAAAAAAAAAAAAAAAAAAAAAAAAAATTGAAGTTTTATTTGATGGTTTTTTTTTTTTCTCAGGGAAGTTGTAAGGGAAAGGAAAATTAAAAGAGGACACTATTAATTCAGCATTCCATAAAATTTATAGAAGAAATATTAAAAGTATTGTGGTTAAAATAGACGTTTCGAAATGTATTATTGGAGAGAAAGTAAAATATTTTTTTTTCTGTCGTTATAATACATATCGTCACATATCAAATAAAAAAAAAGTATTATTAAAATAAAGAAAAAAATATTAAATTTTTTTAAATTGAGATTTATTAATATTTCAAGACCACGGTGGATAATGTGTTGGTTTTCAAGTGCGACCCTACGGCGAATCTAAACACCTGGTTGCGGCAGGCCTTAACTATCATAATAGCGGCAGACATTCACTAATTTTATGAGTCTCATTATACATGAACCGAATATCTGCCATCAGATTTGACAGACAGGTTTGTTCTGGATTAGTACAAAACTCTAATTGCATGTAATATAGCTACCCGCAGTCAAATTTGAGTGATGGATTGTTATTACGTACTTGTCGAAGAACAGTATACATTCCTCTCTCCTGGGAATGGAATGCCAAAAACTCTTCGAGTGACAAAAAAAAAAAAAAAAAAAATAAATAAATAAAAAAAAATGCTACAGCACCCACTTTGGTAAGTGATACAGTGATAAAAACACACTGTGATAAAAAGCATTAAAAATTTCCACACTTCTATGAAATATTTGCAAAAACGTGCTTTTTCTCATTAATTGTATTAAACAATTTATTTACTGAAAAAAAGATTACGAAATTAACAAACAAAAATGGGATTTTGTGGAAAATCTTTTTTTTTTTTTAAGCAAAATCCAGTACAGATATCATTACAAAGAATTTTTTTTTTTTTCAAAAAACTAAATAACATAACCTATGCCTTTTTGTTTTGGAATTACAATTGAAATTTTATTGATGTACAACAAATTTTTAGCTTTTCATTTATTTATTTATAAACATTAAAAAAGAAATATAATGCATTATTTTTGTGACAACCTAAAAGAATACAGCATTAAAAGTTAAGTTGTGCAGAAAAGTCCAAGTTATTAATTAGTTCACCGAGTTTTAAGATATCCAACCAAAAAAAAAAAAAAATTATAATTGGAAAATTAAAAAAATAAGTTTAAATAAAACTAGAGACGCAAAAAAAAATATAAATAAAAAAAGAATTTTTAAAAAAATAAGAAGTTACTTTTCACCAAAACATCGAATGTGAAACTTAGATAAGGAAAGACGATGCAAGACTTAGATAAGAAAAAATATTTTCGACAGCTTTAAAATAACTTAGAGATAATATTGCAATAAAAAAGGAAAACAAAAGTGATAACTCAAAATAACAAGGTAAAAGTAATTTAACTTTTTGCATTTTAGCATTTTGAAATTAATTAAGTTCCCTTGAGAGAGTTCCTTTAATGAAAAGAAGATCGCATTTAGATACCGATACGTTATTTTTGTATCGATAAATAATAATTTTTTTTTCATTTTTGATAAATTACGCGATAAAAATAGTTGAGCTGCAAGAGATTTTCTTTTTAATTAGGCTAAAGTTGTTTTTTTTTTTCGCTTAAAGAATGAAAGTTATATGAAATGACCTGGCAAGCTTACGAATATCTGTATCAGTTAGATTTTTACAAATTAAATTATGACTTACTGAATTAAAATAGCATGATAAAATCAAAATCTTTCATTTTTAATCTCTATTTTCATTGAATTGCTTATTATAAAAATTGAAATTATTAAATAGGTTATACAACTTGCAGCCAAATGAGAAGTGTAACGTCTTGGCCTATACTAGACTTATAACGGCTTCAAGAAGAGGACCACTTTCAGGTTCATGGGAACATTTCAATTTTTATCTACAAACACTATATATATATATATATATATATATACAGAACTCTATTAAAAAATGAAAATTAAAGATAATTTGATTCACAGGGGTAGGGTTGTCAGCCCTACGACCAACGCTCTACGGTCATGTTAGACCGGGATCTACGGTTTACAGTGGATTCCAAATCACTACAAACATTGATGGCACCGTCGGGACTCGAACCCGAAACCTGTGGTCCCGAGGGTCAGAGTGCTAGTCACTCGGTCAGCTTAGGAGGCAATTAATTAATAAGAAACGAATTTGATTAAAATAAATTAAAACATTTAATCTTGGGAAATCACATTTTTAACACTCAACTTAACATTCTCTGAGGACAATCTATACTACAGCAGTTTTCATAAATTTAGTTTTAAGTGGATTTAAGATAATCAATTTATATTAACTGTAAGGAATTAAATCATGAAATAAAAAATGTAGTTTGAAATCGTTACACAATTTTCGTCATATTTATTAGGTTATATTTAAAGCCTCATTTTACAACCAAAACGGACGTAAAAAGGGAAATGTAATTCTTTAAAAAATTTGCTGTTAAAGCCGAAATTTTCTTTAATTGGCATTAACGGGACAACTAGCCAGACAGCTCAACTCGACGCACTGGAGCATTGGAATGGTTAATCGATCGCCAAACGACTCCCTCGGTCCAAAATGATTCTCATTAAATTTGAAACAATTTCTAGAGACTTGGTGGCAATGGTTTCATCGATTTTTTGTAAACAACGGATGAAGATCTCAGCATAATTGATGAGAATAGTCAATTTGAAGGGAAAAAAGAGGGGAAAAAATAATAAAAATATTAATGATTCAGTTTGGATTTGATAGGGAACGGATTACATTAGTTACTGGAAAAGTAACATTTCCGTTATTGACATTTTGGGGAAATACATATCAGTTAACAGAGGCAATTATTACTAAATGAAACAGACGTTTAAAGATACTTCCATTTATAATGGTTATTAAACAGGTTAAATGGTTTTTATTAATTAAAATTTTTATTTTTAATTAAATAATTGATAAAATAGGTAAATTACTATGCATGAGATAATGTTCTTTTTTTGGGGGAAATACAAGATGAATTGATGCGACAAACTATTTGTCTTATTTTTTTTTAACGTAAAAGTTTGAAGGTTTGGTTTGTCGCTCTACGGTAATTTTTTTTTTACACTTAGGCTAATTAGACCGGGGTCTACAGTTTAACGTGGATTCTGAATCACTGACAAAACAATCATGCCACCATCAAGATACGAACTTGAGTTTAGTTTGGTTTGTTTGCTCTATGGTAATTTTTTTTTTTACACTTTAAGCTAAACAGACCGGGATCTACAGCTTAACGTGGATTCCGAATCTCTCACAAACATCCATGCCACCGCCAGGATTCGAACCTGGAGCCTGTGGTACCAAAGGCCAGAGCGCTCGTCAGTTGGCCATAGGCTGCTGTTTTTAATGTATAATAATATGATAGCGAATAGGAGAATAAAAGATATCAACATTCAAAAGATTCATTAACAAATGAAATAGCTCTCTTTTTTTCTATCGAATAATTTTATAATTACAATTATATATTCTCACATAAAATTAGTTTCAAAATTTTTTTTTATTGATAGGATTAATACAAAAAGTTAGATAAGTCCTTTATAACTCGATTAGAACAAAATTAAAGTAAATCATGTGAATAATTTTGCATATTCTACTACCCCACTGTTCATAATGATTTAATGTTATAGGTGGAAAAGTTTCGTGCATATGTGCCTTATTCTGCATATCAGGTAAGAAACAACAGTAATATGTTTTAATATCTATAATTACTTAATGCTGAAGTATTTCGGGTCATTTTCAGTTAACTTCCCAATTACTATTTCTACTCTTAAATATTTTAAAACAAAATTTTTATATAGTAAAACATTTATACAATATTACTTCGAACCGCTTTTATTAGGTTTAGTTTATCACTAGACCATTTGTAATTTTTTTTTTTACAATACTTTCTTACAGAACAAGCACAAACAATCTCTTAAATTGTTTTACACGGTTTGACATTTTCGCTGATTTTTTTAATACAAACGGAATTTTTATTGATTTTTACAACATATAAATAAATTTTATTATTTTATTATTAAAGCATTGTAATTATAGTTTCTTATAGAAAAATAATGGAAAACCTACGTAAATTTCTAAATTCAAAAGTGAAAGAAAAAAAAATTCTATCAAAGATCTACTCACTAACAATACAAACGTACATATAGAATACAAATACATATAATGTACAATACAAATTTTTATATTTAAATACATTGTACGATATGAAGGTACATGTAGAATACAAATACGTACAATATACAATACACATTTTTGTATTTGTGAAACACATTGCACAATAAAAATATTTGTATTTGTGAAATACATTGTACAATACAAATGTACATGTAGAATACAAATATGTACAATACAAATTTTTGTACTCGTGAAATATATTGCGATCGTTCGTTAATGAAAATGACTGCAACTAACCTAAAGTAAGTAAAGTTTTCAGGTTTAAAACCAAATAATCAAATGAGCAAATTAGTAATCGATCCTGTTTACAATGTTGTAAAATAAGACACTAAACAATAAAAATAATAAAATAAATTTAAATAAATATACGACTTACATAATTTATAATAAATAATCTATAAAATTTAACTACACGAAATAATTAATCATTCTATTGTAACATATATTTATGTAGTTAAAAATATATAATTTAGTATAACAAGTAATATTGCTAAAAAAATCATAATTTTAATTAATAAACTGTAATAGGTACTGTATAGGGTAACTAACATACTGTAATAGATATTTATTTAACTGTAATAGGTACTGTAGAATTAAAATGCAGTGATGCATAATAATAGTCCTGTAACGTACTGAAAATTTAATTTAAAACTATCATAATAAATAAAGTGTCAAAATAAGAGACAAAACATTAGATTTATTTCGAAAGTAAAATTTAAAGGGAACGCGCAATGAAAGAGATGAAAGAGATTTATATCAAATATTCACAACTGAGTTTGTAGCTAGCTGGTATTATACATATGTCTTTTGAAAACCATGATTTAAAATGCATCCTTATTCAAAGAGAATATTCAAAAAAAAAAGAAGTAAACAAACTTATATTTTTTATGACAGTTAAAAAAAAAATGTGAAATGAAAATAATCTTCAAAGCGATGCATGGAACTGTTCTCTGTCAACTTTTAACTGTTAAATAAAAACGATAATAAAATTACCTTTAAAAGACAAAATGTTACCGTAAAGGTTAGAATTTATACAGTAAAATGGATTTCATTTTCAAAAGAACGTGCACAGAATTCATGTATTTCTGCGAAACTATAAATTTCATGCAAAAGTTTTTTTTTTCTGTCATAACAGCATTTTTAAAAAAATAATTTTAACTAAAAGAAGTTTGCAATAAAAAAAATGTACTGCTACAACTTTTAAAATTCTTCTAATTTTTGTAAATTAAATTTATATAATTAGCATGCCAGTTAACTTTTGAAAAATTTTATACGCAAAATTAATAACGTCTTTTTTTTAACTTCTGACTTTATATGGCATCTTCATCATCATCATCATCATTGGCGCAACAGCCCCATGGTGGGTCAAGGCCATCTGTTGGTTTCTTTTTTTAAGGAATAGGGTTGTCAGTTCTACGCCCACGATCTACAGTCATATTAGACCGAGATTACGGTTTAAAGTGGATTCCTAACCAATACAAACATCTATGACACCACCGGGACTTGAACCCGAAACCTGTGGTACCGAGCGATATTGCGATCATTCGTTACTGAAAATGTCTGCAACTAACCAAAGGTAAATAATGTTTCCAGATTTGAAAACAAATAATCAAATCAGTAAAAAAAAGTAGCAATCAATACTATTTACAATGCTATAAAATAAGACATCAAATAATGAAAACAATACAATAATCAAATCAACTTAAATAAATATATAACTCACATAATTTATAATAAATAATCTATAAAATTAACGACACAAAATAATTAATCATTCTATTTTTAGTATATATTTATGAAATTAATAACAAATAATTTAGTATAAAAGTAGAATTGCTAAAAAAATCATAATTTTAATTAACAACTAATATTTATTTAACTGTAACAGATACTATAGAATTAAAATACAGTGATACATAATAATAGCTCTGCAAGTTACTGAAAATTTAATTTAAAACTATCATAATAAATAAAGTGTCAAAATAAGAGACAAAACATTAGATTTCTTTCGAAAGTAAATAAATTTAAAGAGAATGCGCAATGAAAGAGATGAAAGAGATTTATATCAAATATTCACAACTGAGTTTGTAACTAGCTTGTATCATACATATGTCTTTTGAAAAGAGTGATTTAAAATGCATCCTTATTCAAAGAGAATATTCAAAAAAAGAAGTAAATAAATTTAAATTTTTTTATGACAGCTAAAAAAATGTGAAATGTAAATAATCTTCAAAGTGATGCATGGACTGTTCTCTATCAACATTTAACTGTTAAATATAAAATAAAATAATATGACCTTTAAAAGTCAAAATGGTGCTGCAAAGGTTAATTTATACAGTGAAATGGATTTCATTTTTCCGAGAACGTGCATAGAATTCATGTATTTCTGTGAAACTATAAATTCCATGCTAATTTTTTTTTTTTTTTATCACAGTTAGAACTACAATTTTTTAAAAAATAATTTTAAAGAAAAGTTTTCAATAAAAATGTACTGCTATAACTTTTTAAATTCTTCTAACTTTTTTGAAAATTAAATTAATAATTTTTTTTTTTATTAGCTGAGGAGCTAACATTTAAAAAAACTTCATCAGCAAAATTAATAATACCTTTACTTTAACTTCTGGTTTTATATGGCTTCTTATATTCATATATTTAATATTTAAACAATATGGGCCTGAATGGCCGAGTGGCTAGTGCTCTGGCGCTCGATACCACAGGTTTCGGGTTCGAGTCCCGGCGGTGCCATGGATGTTTGTAGTGGTTTAGAAACCACTTTAAACCGTAGTTCCCGGTCCTAATAGGATCGTAGAGCGTTGCGAGAGCATTGTTACTCCGCGTCCGTGGCATATCTTCAAGTTACACGCGTCCCCTGGGTAATGCAAAGTGAGTAACATCTGTGCAGCGCTTTCCTTAAGGCATCAAGACCAAGCTGTCTAAGTGTTTGCCAGCTGCATTAGAAAAAAATAATAAATATTTAAACAATTATTATAAATGTTTATGTAGATATTTAAAGCGAACTTTCAAAGAAAAGCAGACTTGGAAAATCTTGACTTTCGTTTTTCCCTCTTGACCACTATTTAGATTCTTTTTTAAATCGCAGAACAGGGGCGTTGGGATTTGGCGTCCAAAATTATTTTCGCCAAATAACGGATTGCGATTGTAAGTGAAGCGAATTATATTGCAAACGATACAAGAAACCCGGGTTATTACATAGGCAGCTATTCTCTCACTTGGTGCCACAAAAAAGTCGCCAAATCCCAAAGGCCCCTATTTTACAATTTGGCCCACTTTTTTTAAAATTACTTTTAAAAAATACTTCAGTATTTAAAAAAATCTGTAAAAAAAAAAAAAAAAAGAGTATTTGGGTTAATCCGAATAAACACAAAAATCCGAACATTTCACGGAAAATTCATATACTCAAATATGAAGCAATAGCGACTTAAAATGATGCGACTTTCTAAGTTGCTGCTTGAAGAAAAAAATTCTAGGTCTCTTTTGGAATGTTGATAAATAATTTTATTTTGGAAAAAGAATTCCTTTTTTGTGGTAAAAAAAAAAAAAAAAAAAATACGGTCAAAGAGATTAAAAGGATTGGATTTTAACAAAAGGCGGACAATGCAACAATACATGCATTCTAAAAGAAGAGTTCCAAAGATGCTTTCATAGAGCATTGATTTTTTTGGAAAAAAAGTTTCTAAAAGTATCTATTACTTTCTTGACAAAAAAATATTTAGTTACGAATATTATTTCAAATTTACAACAATATTATCTTTTGCAATTTGAAATAATATTTTTAAAAGATAATTATTAGTTCTCCGTTCAGTAGCATTTTTTTCTCACGGGAAGAGTTTTGGCATTTCATTCTCGGAAGAGAGGAATGTATGTTATTTGACCAGTGCATCAACCCTCACTCAAATTTGGCAGCAGACAATCTGTCATGAGTAGTTATATTACGTGCAATTAGTATTTTGTACTAATGAGAACAACCTGCCACTCAAATCAGATAGCAGATATTTGGCATCATGTATAATGAGAATCATAAAATTAGCGCTGTCTGTGCGACCTTCGCATGTCTAAATAATTACAGATTGAATATGGACTACACCATAATTTGTTCTATCGTGATTGATGATAGACCATGAGATGAGAAATGTCTACTCCAATGAGAAATGAAGGAAGTTTACCTCCTCCCTCTCTTCACGGATTGTCTTAAAGGAGGTTTTTGGTGAAGAACATAGAGTTCTGCTACGAGCCGACCAGAAGTGTTGTTTTTCTCTTTTTCTGAAAGTGACTGAACAGACAGGAGATTCCGCCTGTGAGCCCCTTGTGGTTTCGTGTATCACGTCATGTGATAATTAAGATCTGCCGCATATCACGTGTTTTGAGATTCGACGTAGACTCGAGAAACTCTGAAAAATCTCCAATCTTGGTGTGAACTGTACTTGTGATTTAATTTAATTGTGATCAAATTTATATTTTTAATTTTTAGTTCTTTGTATAATAACCCACAGTTCTGTATTTGTGTAAATATATATAGTGCTTTTAAATAAAATTTAAAGAAAATTCCCATGATCCTGAAAGTGGCCCTCTTCTTGAAACCGTTACAGGCCTAGTTTAGGCCCAGAAGTTACAGCTTTATTTAATTTTTCAATATATTTGACAAAAACAATAGTGAAGAACTTAAACATTTACTATTTGATATCGAAAATTATATGATCCTAACACTGCTACTGAACAAAAAATGTTTTTACCTACAGAAAGAATACCTATTATTTATTCTTTTTTTATATAAGTTACAAACGACAAGAAAATTAAGAAATTGGAAACAGAAAAGAAATTTTTCATCTTCAAAAAAATGCTTTGCAAAGAAATGTTATATCATATGAATTCGAAAAAAAAAAAAATTTGCAACTAAGGTATGAAAAACATCAAACAAACATTAATTAAGATTGCCGTGACAAACTAATTGAAAAACATCTTCAATTTATTGCATTCTCAACCATCTTCAATGCAGTTGTGTGTGTTTTTAGCCCATTCTAATTAAAGAACAATGGTTACGGCAAATGTAATCTTGTCCAATTGAAATGTGTGTTGCGTGACTGCGATTTTCCTGTAATACACGTTATTTGACAATGTATCTTGAATGAATTGATGGTGAGCATGCAAATAATTACTGCATCTGATTTTCTTTCTGAATAATTCAGAAACAAAGAATTAAAGGTTAACAACAGAAAAAGGATAATTATTAATGATTTGACAGTTGTATGAAATGAAGCTTAACTTGGATTTCGAAAATGATACTGGAAAGTTTATTTACCAGCCATATAAAAATTTCCCATGAGTGGAAAATTTGAGTTTGATAACGTTTAATGATTTCAAATTTTTGAACACAGCGCGAACAGAAACCTTTAGCGTATGCTAAGAAAAGCTTTTGGTACTTACGTATTAACGATACCTTGGAGACAGACGTGGCGGTTTTTAAGTGTCGCCAATCTAACAGCTACAGATTTGGCGGTTTTTAAGTGGCGCTAATTTAACAGCTGCAGATTTGCTGAGTTTTGACGCCATTTTGTAGTGCTACGAAAATGCGTATTTGGGATTTGCCAGAAACAGAACAAGATGCAATTTTATTTTTTCAGGAGCGAAATATTTTACCAAAACAACGAAAATGTCCCAATTCCCATGACATGAAACTTTATTTTGGTAAACGTAAGTTTTGAAAATGCAATTTCAGTCAGTGTGCTCATCGTGTGGGACTTAGAAAAGACAACTGGTTTGAGGGAAGCAGAATTCCATTTTGTACAGCTTTTGAGATTCATATACTGCTGGTGCGAGGAGTTGACGCCGATTAAATTTTGTGAAAAGCAACTTGATATATCGGATAAAACTGTTATAGATTGGAACAATTACATGCGTGAATTATTTTGAAAGCGTTTTGATTTTAAATGAAATGTTTTATATATTTTATTATTTGGAACAAAAATTTTAAGTGTAGATTGGCGCCACTTAAAAACCGCCAAATCTGTAGCTGCGGTTGGCGCGTGTGCTCTTTATTGGCGCAACTGTCGTCAAGGTATCGTTAATACGTAAGTACCAAGCTTTTAATCAAAAGTGTCTAATTTCTGGTCAAGGTTAACATGAAGATCAAGTAAGAATTTTATAAAATGATCTAAATACCACAAGCAGAGTTTCTTTAATAGAGTTGGACGAGTAAGGAACAGCAATGGATCGTTACATATTATTGTTCTAATGTCGCTGGCAATAAAGAGACAGTTAATCTTTATGCCATAAGCAACGGCTTCACCGCTGTTACTCATTTAGCACTATCCATGGGGCACGTGAAGCTTGAAGATATGCTATGGACGCGATGATTGAATGGCAACATTTATTATTTTATTTGAATTAAAAATCGGTACAAAATAATTATAAGCAAATTTTTTTCTTATACCACTTGGCAGACAACGACATCTAGACCAAGTCCAAGAATCCGTATATTCTCATGAAAAGAGTGAAAGGGAGGTAAGCATCTGTTGTGATCGAACACCCGTAGGTAGAAATCTGAGTTGGTTCCGTGACGCTGGAGAAGGAGGCGCAATGACTTCTGGAGGACTTTTTTAGGGGGAACTACCTCGCATTCTCGTATCGTATGGGAGAAAACCCGGAAAACTGCCAGCAGGTAGTCCGACTACCGAGGCAAGATGCTCAGCATCACAAACGCTATCGATTCTCCCCCTTTTGTGAAACAGCGTCTACAACAAAGCCACCAGCGGACCATGAGAATAGTGCGATTGTTTGGTAAGATATTTCAAATATTTTCCTCAATAAAGGTGAGAAAGTGAACATCCATACACTTTAAAACCAAAATTGGCATAAGTCACATTTTGAAACAGTCGCGATATTGATGAAATGCCTTGGCGACGTTTTTGTTCGCCAAGGCCAAAGAAAAAGAAAATCATCAACAGGAATGGAATAAGGCACTTCGATAACTTGTGGTTTATAAGGTAAATGCTTTCAAATCTAAAAAACAATCCCAAGGGGTGAGTAGGCGTCAGCCAGCAGGGAATGGAATCCACTAACATTGCATATACATTAAAAAAAATATGCTTAATGGACCTAAACTGCACTGACATTTGAATATTTCTTTTTGCTCATAAATGGTCAAAAGAAGTTAATAATACGGCAAAGCGTGGGCACTACTTATATTGGTCTTCAGACAGGTTTATCCCAAGTACAGAATTCATTGCCATCAGGAAAAAAGTCAGACGATTCTTAACATTTTACATATTATTGCAGAGATTCGATTATTTAGTTCCTAATCCTGTTTCAAATATAATAATTTCATAAAGTAAAATTTGAATAAATCAACATGCTAAATTAAATCCGCTTTAATTCAATAAATATGAATAAATTATCATTCAACGTACAGTAAATTTTTAAGTAGTGAGGCGAGGTCCGCGATGAACTTGACCTTTTTAAATGTTTCTTATTATCTATCTATTTATTTCATGAGTTATTCTTATAGATGGACTTAAAATATCTTTCACGACTTAACAATTAAATAATTAAATGTAAAATTGTTCCGAAAGATCGTCTGGTGAAAGCAAAGGCAATTTCCTAGTTTGTTAAAAATTAATGTTTTACCAAGTTTTAACACTATAGAAACTACCAATTTTAATTTTTAGACAATCCTTATTTAATGCTTCACTTTTACTACTTTTTTTATTTAATATTTCACAATTATCATATTATAACAGTTATATGCCATTTCAGCTGCAGATACGGATGCAGTTACACGTCACTTAGGAAGATAAAAAATAAAAGCAAGACGAAACTAACATCAAATTAGCATAGTGCTGAAAATATTTCCAATAAAAAGATAACAAAAAAGTTTCTATATAGTAAAAACAAACAATACAAATTAATGTGTAAAACAAACAAACAAACTAGGTAAAACAAACAATCTTTTCGTCAAAACCCATTTTACACACTTCAACGGTTTTCTACAAAAGAAATGAAATAGGAAAAAAAAAAAAAAACTTTTTTTCTAATCATTTTTGGCTTTTCACAAATAACAGAGATTGCGCTTGGTGATGTCCAAAAACACTTTTCTTTTCTTTTTTTTCAGATGAAGAGTGAGAAGAAATATTCATGGGGAAAAAAAAAAAAAAAACCCATCTTTGATTAAACAAGAAAAACTCTTCATTCCAAAGCGCCAAACGATTTCAAGATGTTGTTTCTTAAAATTAATGGCTTTCCAAAGTTAATAACAAAGAAGAAAGAAAAATAATTTATTGAAAAAGAAAAGAAAAGAAAATATCATTAATTTGACAGTTTAAATGAAAGAAAAAAGAAATCATTTCGAATCACATTTTTCTTCAAAAGAATATAACAATATAATTTATTGGAAAAAAATTTGTATTGGAATTTAGACAGAAAGAAAATTAGAAGTTCGAATTAAGAAAGATATTAAAAAAACAAAAAAAAAAAAAAAAAAAAAAAAAAAACGATTTTTAATGATTTTTTTTTTCCAAACGATTACATTGAGAATTAAATTGACTGTGGAAATGGAAACTTTAAGAAGCTCAGTTAATTTTTTATAAAAAGTGCAAGCGACTCACTAAATGGCTTTTTATTTATTATAATTGATTGCTTTTCAAATTTATTAATTTTCAGACCAATTTTTGTAGAAAGCTTTGTTTTTTAGTGAAGTATCAAAATATTACTGTAACATTTAATGACAGCAATGACATTTTAAATAAATCTTTCAAAAACGCTGAAACAGATAGAAAACAGATTTAAACTTGACCGTTTTATGGAAAATTTTAAGATAAATATTATTTAACATATTTCCGTGAACAACTATTAATATAGTTTACGCAACCATTTCTTAAAAATCTTTCCTAAGAAAAAAACATGATATAGATTATATATATTATTTTCTTATCCCACTTGGTAGACAGTAACATCTATACCAAGTCCAAGATTTGTTTGGTTTGGTTTGTCGCTCTACGGTCATTTTCTGCACACTTTGGGCTAATTAGACGAACTATAGTTTAACATGGATTCCGAACCACTAACAAATATCCATGCCACCGTCGAGAATCGAACCCGAAATCTGTGGTACCAAAGGCCAGAGCGCTACCCAATTGGCCGCCTAAGTCCAAGAACCATTTGGTCACATGGAAGGAGGGAGAGGAGGGATCAGCTTCTGTTGTGCTGGAGTATCCGTTGGTAGAAGTCTGACTTGGCTCCGTGTCGCAGAAGAAGAACACCAGTAGGATGGAAGTTTCTATAGTGTTAAAACTTGGTAAAACAAACAATCTTAATTTTTAAACAATCTTTATTTTTTATTTAATACTCCACAATTATCAAAGGAATATGCAATTTCAGCTGCAGACATGGATTCAGTTCATCACTCAGGAAGATAAAAAATACTAAAAGCGAGAAGAAACTAATGCCAAATAAAAATAGTGCGAAAAATATTATCAAAACAAAAAAAAGACAAAAGATAGTTTCTATGGTATTAAAACTTGGTAAAACAAACAATCTTTTCGTCGAAACCCATTTTACACACTTCAACAATTTTTGCAAGAGAAATGAAATAGGGAAAAAAAAGAACTTTTTTTCTAATCATTTTTGGCTTTTCACAAATAACAGAGATTGCACTTGGTGATGTCCAAAAACACTTTTCTTTTTTTTTTTCAGATGAAGAGTGAGAAGAAATATTCATGGGAAAAAAAAAAAAAAAAAAAAAAAAAAAAAAAAAAAAAACGGAAAAGAAAAGAAAAAACATCTTTGATTAAACAAGAAAAACTTTTCATTCGAAAAGCGCGAAACGATTTCCAAGATGTAGTTTCTTGAAAATTAATGGCTTTCCAAAGTTAATAACTAAGAAGCAAGAAAAATAATTCATCGAAAAAGAAAAGAAAATATCATTAATTTGACAGCTTAAATGAAAGAAAAAGAAATAATTTCGAATCACATTTTCATGAAAAGAATATAACAATATAATTTATTGGAAAAATTTGTATTGGAATTTAGACAGAAAAGAAAATTAGAAGTTCAAATTAAAAGAGATATATTAAAAAGCCAAAATATTTTTAATGATTTTTTTTTCCAAACGATTACATTCAGAATTAAATTGACTCTGGAAATGGAAACTTTAAGAAGCTCAGTTAATTTTTATAAAAAGTATAGGCAACTCATTAAATGGGTTTTTATTATTATAAATGATTACTTTTCAGATTTTCTAATATTTCAGACTAATTTTTTTTGAAATCTTTTGTAACAGTAAAATATCAAAATATTATTGTACACACAAGACATTTTAAATAAATCTTTCAAAATCCCAAAACAAATTGAATGATTTAAACTGAACTGTCTTAAAGAGAATTTCTAATAAATATTGTTTAATATATTATATTAAATATTGTTTTAATATATTATATTAAATATTGTTTTACATATTTCCGTGAACACACACACACATATATTTCTTATCCCACTTGGTCGACAGCAACATCTAGACCAAGTCCAAGCAACCATGTTGTCTCATGGAAAAAGGGGCAGCTTCTATTATGATGGAGCATTCGTAGGTAGAAGTCTAACTTGGCTCCGTGTCGCTAAAGAATGAAGGTGATAACTTTTATGGGGAACTATTCCACATTTGCGTACATGTGGGAGAAAATCCCGCAAAACTCCCATAGGTAGTCCGACTCACGAGTCAACCTGCTGCACATCCCAAACGCCATTTAGTCACCTTGCTTTTGAAACAGTGTCAACAACAAATCAGCCAGTGAATTTAACATCTTCCCTCATGGTCACCAATGGCGCACTTTGCCACTGAGCCATTTTAATTTAAAAAACAATTTTTTTTACTAATGGCCTGATGCTTAAGTGGCTAGTGCTCCGGCGCTCTGTGCCACAGGTTTCGGGTTCGAGTCCCGGCTGTGTCATGGACGTTTGTAGTTGTTCGAAATCACTTTAAGCCTATAACTTTAAAAATTATGTTATCCATCTCCGATGTAATTACTGCATGCTACAATAAAACATTGTTATTTCTAAGAAATTCGTAACTCTAAGAAAAACTTCCCTTTGATTATAAAACAATTATTAAAAGTTTAAATAAAAAAATTTAATAAGAATCTATTTATTCTAAATTTTAAAATCAGGATGCAATTTGAATATTTCATTAACACCACATGAAACTCTAAATATATGCTATCCATCTCCGATGTAATTATTGCATGCTACAATAAAACATAAAAAAATTTTTTTATTATAAATTTTAAAATAAGGCTTTCCATTTGAATATTTCTTTAACTACAGATGTAACTTTAAAAATTATGTTATCCATTTTAGATTTAATTTATGCGTGCTGCAATAAAACATTGTTAGATCCAAGAAATTCGTAACTCTTAAGAAAAATAATACTTAGATCTAAACTTCAAAGGAAAGAGAAAAAGAAATTGCTTTGAAGAAAGAATGTGTTGAAGGCATAATGCGATCCCAAACTTTCAGAATTCCAGCAACAACTTCTCTGGGATGCACAGAAGGTTTTGAAACTCAGCAACAAGACAGATGGGGTAACAACTCAACGTGCAAGAACATTTGGCACAAAGAAAGCGCAATCATTAATATTATGTTGAGCCAGGAACACCAACCTTTAATGGAATAAAAAGTGTTCTAAGCTATCAAGACAAAAAACCCCAATATGATTTGAATAATAAAGGGTTACGTTTCTGAGTTAGTTTTCATTGTTATAAAAAAACATTCCTATAAAATTTGGCACGAAAATCTTATTGTTGATTTTGGTGCAATTTATTTTATGAGTTTAACAGTTTACTAGAAATAATATTTGAATGCTAAAAGAATACATTATAAGTTTAATAAAGAGCAGAATGAATATGAATAAATTTCTTGTTTTCAACAAGATAAATCATTTCGAAATAAGAAGGAAAATACATACTACTGTGATAAGTAAAAAGTAAGACCAATTATTACAAAAAAGTAAAGACCAATTATTAAAAAGTTAGATCAAAAAGTAAGACCAATTATTTTTTTTTTTCAAAACCTATTTATTTATTCTTCAAAATTTATTATCATTGGTAATCTTAATAAAAATATATAAATAATTTTCATATACATTACATTTCACAATATATAAACAAAATAAAACCATTTTTGATTTAATTATTAATGTAACGTTGTTTTTATTGTGAGATTAGTAATTGGCAGAACAAAATAAAATTATTTTTTTAAAATTAATTATTTTTATTTAATGCTTCACAGTTATCAAAGGAATATGCAATTTCAGCTGCAGATATGGATGCAGTTACACATTACTTAGGCAGGAAAAAAAAATAAATAAATAAAAACAAGACGAAACTAATGCCAAAACAAAAATAGTGCTGAAAATATTTCCAATACAAAGACAAAAGAAAAAGTTTCTGTATAGTGTAAAACAAACAATACAAATTAATGTGTAAAACAAACAAACAAACTTGGTAAAACAAACAATCTTTTCGTCAAAACCCATTTTACCCACTTCAACTATTTTCTGTAAGAGAAATGAAAAAGCGGGGAAAAAAGAACTTTTTCTAATCATTTTTGGCTTTTCACAAATAACAGAGATTGCGCTTGGTGATGTCCAAAAAACATTTTTTTTTTTTTTTTTCAGATGAAGAGTGAGAAGAAATATTCATAAAAAAAAAAAAAAGAAAAGAAAAGAAAAAAAAACCACCTTTGATTAAACAAGAAAAAACTTTTCATTCCAAAGCGCCAAACGATTTACAAGATGTTGTTTCTTAAAATTAATGGCTTTCCAAAGTTAATAACTAAGAAGAAAGAAAAATAATTTATTGAAAAAATAAGAAAAGAAAATATCATTAATAAAGCTTAAATGAAAGAAAAGAGAAATAATTTCGAATCACATTTATTCTTGAAAAGAATATAACAATATAATTTATTGGAAAAACTTTTTATTAGAATTTCGACAGAAAGAAAATTAGAATCGAAATTAAAAGAGAGACATTAAAAAACAAAAGATTTTTAATGATTTTTTTCACAAACGATTACACTGAGGATTAAATTGACTGTGAAAATGGAAACTTTAAGAAGATCAGTTAATTTTTATAAAAGTATAGGCAACTCATTAAATGGCTTTTTTTTTTATTATAATTTATTAATATTTTAGACCAATTTATCAAAATATCAAAATATTATTGCAAATACAGGACATTTTAAATAAACCCCTGAAACAGATAGAAAACAGATTTAAACTCGACTGTGTTATGGAGAATTTTAAGAAAAATATTATTTAACATATTTCCGTCAACAATTATTAATATAGTTTACGCAACCATTTCTTAAAAATCTTTCCTAAGAAAAAAAAAAACATAATATAGATTATATATATTATTTTCTTATCCCACTTGGCAGACAGCAACATCTATTCCAAGTCCAAGATTCGTTTGGTTTGGTTTGTCGCTCTACGGTCATTTTCTGCACACTTTGGGCTAATTAGACCGTGAACTATAGTTTAACGTGGATTCCGAACCAATAATATCCATGCCCAGTTGAGAATCGAACCCGAAATCTGTGGTATCAAAGGCCAGAGCGCTACCCAATTGGCCATCAGGTGGGTTAAGTCCAAGAACCCATTTGGTCTCATGGAAGGAGGGAGAGGAGGGGTCAGCTTTTGTTGTCATGGAGCACCCGTAGGTAGAAGTCTGACTTTTCTCCGTGTCGCTGAAGAAGGCCAGTAGGATGGAAGTTTCTATAGTGTTGAAACTAGTTAAAACAAACAATCTTAATTTTTAAACAATCGTTATTTTTTATTTAATACTTCGCAATTATCAAATTATCAAAGAAATATGCAATATCAGCTTCATATATGGGCGTAGTGATACATCAGTGAGGAAGATAAAAAATAAAAGCAAGACCAAAGTAATGCCCAACAAAAATAGTGCTAAAAACATACTAAAAACAAACAAAGACAAAGAAAAAAAAAATTTGTAAGGTAAAACATACAAACTTTTCGTCAAAACCCATTTGACACACCAACTATTTTCAGCAAAAAAAAAAAAAAAAAAAAAAAAAAGAACTTTTTTTCTAATCATTTTTGGCTTTTCACAAATAACAGAAATTGCGCTTGGTGATGTCCAAAAACATTTTTCTTTTTTCTTTTTTTTTTCAGATGAGGAGTGAGAAGAAATATTCATAAAAGAAAGAAAAAGACAAAAAGAAATCAACGTTGATTAAACAAGAAAAACTTTTCATTCCAAAAGCGCCAAACGATTTCCACGATGTCGTTTCTTAAAATTAATGGCATTCCAAAGTTAATAACCAAGAAAGAAAAAAAATAATTTACTGAAAAAGAAAAGAAAATACCGTTAATTCGAAAGCTTAAATGAAAGAAAAGAGAAATAATTTCGAATCACATTTATTCTTGAAAAGAATATAACAATATAATTTATTGGAAAAACTTTTTATTAGAATTTCGACAGAAAGAAAAATTAGAATCGAAATTAAAAGAGAGACATTAAAAAACAAAAGATTTTTAATGATTTTTTTTTTCAAACGATTACATTGAGGATTAAAAAAAAAAATGAAAATTGTGAAAATGAAAACTTTAAGAAGCTCAGTTAATTTTTAATAAAAAGTGCAGGCAACTCATTAAATGTTTTCTTTTATTTATTGTAATTGATTACTTTTAAAATTTACTAATATTTTAGATGAATTTTTTTTTAAAGCTTGTGTCAGTAAAATATCAAAATATTATTGTAAATACAGGACATTTTAAAAAAATCTTTCAAAACCATGAAACAGATAGAAAAAAAATATTTATACTCGATTGTGCTATGGAGAATTTCAAAATAAATATTATTTAACATATTCCGTGAATTATATAATTTCTTATCCCACTTGGCAGATAGCAACATCTAGAGCAGGGGTGGCCCGCCTTGAATTTTTTTTTTCCCGTGAGATTTGTCACACGTTTACAAAATATATTTATTTTATAATGGCCAAAATAGTGAAAACCAATGTATTAAAAATACATAAGGTGTGCATCAATATACTCAAAAATTAACTATCAAAATTATGAGAAAAATTAACTTTGATTTTAAAATAATATTCTTGCGATTATACTACTGTGTCCAAAAAGTAAGACCAATTTTTAATTTAAAATTCTCGGGGTTTACCTCAGACGTAGTGACCATCCCCAGATATTTGAGAAATCTGCCACAAAAAGTCGTTAGCGCTTTTGATTCAATTTACACCTGCGAATCGTTTTCTTTTTTTATTTTATAAATAAATATTTTTTAATGATTTAATTTTTTTTTATTTCGTTTATATTTATATATTTTTTTATATTTCATTTTTAGTGCTATATATTTCTTTACAGAGTACTTTAGTATCATTTTTGTTACATTATCTATGTTTACATGTAAGAATAATAGTAAACACAATAATAATAACTCATTAAGCTGCAATTTTTCACTCCAAGAAATGTCTATAGTGGGTCTAAATCTAATATGGAGATGTATAATTTTATAAGCGGCCCGCGGAGTTAGGATGCATTTCCAAAGTGTCCCGCAAGATCATTTGGGTTGGCTACTCAGAGCTATACTAAGTCCAAGAACCCGTGGGTCTCATGGAAGGACGGGCAGTTTCTGTTGCGATACCCGTAGGTAGAAGTCTGAATTAGTTCTGTGTGGCTGAAGAAGACGGCTATGCCGTCTGAGAGGATTTTTAGGAACTACCCCCTCATTTGCGTATCATATGGGAGAAAACTCCCACCAGGCAGTCTTACTCACGAGCCAAGATGCTGAACATTACAAACGCCAACTATTCACTCTGTTATTTAAACAATGTTTACAGCAATACCGCCAGTGGATTGAACCTCCGCCCTAATGCTTACCAGTGGCACATGTTGCCACTGAGCCACAAGTCGGGCTGATAAAATAATTGTTAGTTGTTCGAAATCCACTTTAAATTGTAGGCCAAGGTCTAATTAGCCTAAAGCGTGCAGAAAATGACCGTAGAACGACAAACCAAATATAATACTTTTTAATATTTAGAAGATCTGCCAGTAGGTAGACGGCCTTAGCCCAGCATTGGGGCTGTTGCACCAAAGAAGAAGAATATTTAGAATGAAGTCACAAGAAAAAAATATCATTAGAATTTGAATAAAATATTAATAAAGCGATAAATCTTTAATAGTATTTTCTTTTTCTATAGAATCTATGATTTGTTGCATAATTTTTAAAGAAACTCGTAAATTTATTTCCTTTCTTATATATATAAAAAATACACTTGATGTTCAACGTTATGTTCGTAAGTATGTTTATTAATTCCTTTTCTTCTAAAATTGATTTAGCAAATTTACTAACGAATATAAAAATAAAAGTTTTCAACTATAACTATAAAAATTATTTTTTAGATTTAATCTTAAAAGAGAAAAAATGAATCCTAATAATAAACAAATAAAAAAAATAAATGTTAAAAAGAAATTGGTGCCCTTTATTAATTTATGTGGCATCTTCCTTTTATATTTTTTTGTACCATTACATATTATTTTGTAGTATTACATTACCAAAGAAACCTATTAATCTTCGATGTAATTACTGCATGCTACAATAAAAACATTTTATACGTGTCTAAGAAATTCGTAACTCTAACTAAGACTTCCCCTTTCAAAATCACCCTTTGATTATAAAACAACTGTCATTAAACTTTTTTTTTATTTAAAATACTAAGAATTTATTTATTCTAAATTTTAAAAATCGTGTTGCAATTTGAATATTTCATTAACTGCACATAAAACTTTAAAATTATGCTATCTCTGTTGTTACTGCATGTTAATTACTGCATGTTACAAAAAATATTGTTTGATCTAAGAAATTCGAACCCACCCAAAAGTTTCCCCTTGATTATAAAACAACTATTAAAACTTAAAATAAAACAACTTTAACAAAAATTAATTTATTTTTAAATTTTAAAAAATTGGGCTACAGTCTAAATATTTCATTAATTGCAGATGGAACTTTTAAAAATATGCTATCCATCTCTCTTGTAATTACTGCATGTTACAATAAAACATTGTTGTATCTAAGAAATTCGTAACTCTAAAAAAAAGATTTCCCTTGATTATAAAACAACTATTAAAACTTTAAATATAAAAAATTTTATAAGAATTTATTTATACTTTTTTTTAAATTTGAATACCTCATTAATTTCATGAAACTTTTAAAATTATGCTATCGCTGTTGTAATTACTCCATGTTACAATAAAACGAAAGAAATTCAACTCTAAAAAATTTTTGATTATAAAAACTAAATTTTCAAAAGAACTTATTCTAAATTTTAAACCGGTTTAATTTGATGCATGCTGCAATAAAACATTGTTAGATCCAAGAAATTCGTAACTCTTAAGAAAAATAATACTTAGATGTAAATTTCAAAGAAAGAGAAAAAGAAATTGCTTCAAAGAAAGAATGTGTTGTAGGCATAATGCGATCCCAAACTTCAGAATTCCAGCAACAACTTCTCTGGGATGCACAGAAGGTTTTGAAACTCAGCAACAAGACAGATGGGGTAACAACTCAACGTGCAAGAACATTTGGCACAAAGAAAGCGCAATCATTAATATTATGTTGAGCCAGGAACACCAACTTTTTCGACATTTGGAACGGTTCCAGTTAACTGAAGTGTTCTAAGCTATCAAGACAATAAACCCCAATATGAGTTCCTTTCCGCTTTTTGACCGGATATCCCGGTACTTTCTGTAAAATTAGGTTACGTTTCTGAATTAGTCATAATTTGACCAACTAACAATGAAAACAACTTGAGAATTTTTCTTTTTTGTTGTTGTTGTAGAAAGAAGGCTATAATTTGGCACGAAAATCTTATTCAAAATATTAACCAAAGTAATTAACACATGAAAGCGCCATAATAAAAGTTCTTCTATTGTTTTTTGCAATTTTTTTTATGAGTTTAACTTTTGAGTTTAGTACTAAAAGCAGGGTAATAAATTTAATTATGCATATTAACTTTTATGGAATAAAAGTGATTTGAATAATAAAGAACATAAAAAACATTCCTATAAATCTTATTGTTGATTTTTGTTGCGTAATATACTACAAATAATGGAATGCATTATAAGTAATAACGAGGCAGAATGAATATAAATAAATTTCTGTCTTCAACAAGATAAATCATTTCAAAGAAATAAAAGGCAACTACATACTACTATGCCCAAAAAGTAAGAACAATTATTTTTTTCAAAACTCTTTATTTATTCTTCAAATTTATTTCATCGCCTTCAAAGTAATCCCATCCGACACAATGCACTAATGCCAATGTTTTTTCCAATCTTCAATGAATGCTAAAAAGTCATCAGCATGGATGGCCTTCAAAGGCGCCCGCCGATTCACGTTGAATCTCTCAAAACGGTGACCTCAGGTGGTCTTTTGAGTGTAAGGAATAGACAGAAGTCGCACGGTGTGAATACGGTGGTTGTGGAACGATATGGGATTGATTTTTGGGGGAAAAGTCACGAAGAATCAATGCAGTGTGAGCTGGCGCATTCAGCGTTTTCGGTACCAACCGATATTGGACGCGTTTCAGGCCCAAAATGGAATTCACCGATCTTTTGAAATTCCAACATCATCAGCAAAGGTCTCTCATTGTAAATCGACGGTTTTGCAAGCACAAATTTTTAATGTTTTGGACGTGAGCTTCGTCGGTAGAGGTTAATGGTCGACCAGAATGCTCTTCGTCTTTTAATGCGTTCTCTGCCTTCTTTTAACTGTTTTTACCACTTCTAAACCTTTCTTTTCGATATAGGAATGCTCCCCGAATGCCTTCTGTAACATTCATTCTATACGTTTCCGCAAACAAACTTTTAATGCAAGTTCTTTGCTCAATTCATTCAACATTTCAAAAACCTCCGGAATCAATTTTAGCGTCTCCACAAAGCCAAGCGTAACTCAAATACTAATGAATATTTTGACGTCAAATTTCACACAGGTGTCAAGGACAAACAACCAAAACCAAGGCCAGCAACAAAAAAAGAAAAAAAAATAAATTCCATAAGCGCCGGAATTTTAAATTGAAAATTGGTCTTACTTTTTTGGACAAAGTAGTATTTTTTTTTTATTTTTTGTTGTTGACGAAAGGGGACCATAATTTGGCACGAAAATCTTATTCAAAATATTAACCAAGCAATTAACACATAAAAAGCGCCATAATAAAGTTCTTTTATTGTTTCTTGCAAGTTATTTTATGTACTAAAGTAGGATAATAAAGTTAATTATGCATATTAACTTTTTTGAATAGAAGTAATTTGAATAGTAAAGAACATTAAAAAAATAATAATGAAGGAAAACATAAAAGAAATTGCTATAAATCTTATTGCTGATTTTGTTGCACAATATATTAAAAATAATGGAATCTATTATGAGTAATAATGAGCAGAATGAATATGAATGAATTTCATATCTTCAATAAGATGAATCATTTCGCAGTAAAAGAAAATTAAATACATATTTTTTTTTATTTAATTTGTAAGCCTGATTATTATGAAATTACGTAACAGTAAAAAGATATGAAAAAAAAAAAAAAAAAGATGCCACATAAAAGTGAAAAAGAAAATGCCGTTTAATTTTTTTATTTATTTATTATTATGATTCACCTTTTTCCCATTAAGGCTAAATGAAATAAAATAAATTTTTTTTTGAATGATGGCTGAAAACTTTTTTTTTTTGTATTCCTTAATAAATTTGCTAAAACAGTTTTAGGAGAAAATTAATTAATTAACATTATGAACATAACATCCAACATCATGTGTACTTTTTTTTTATATAGGGAAGGAAATAAAATTATGCGTTTCTTTTAAAATTATATAAAAACGTCATAGATACTATATAAAAAGAAAATACCAATACAAATTTATTGCTTTACCAAAAAAACTATATTAATATTTTTTCAATATTTTATGCAAATTATTTTTTTTTTTGTGACAACCTTCTAAATATTATAAGTGTTATGAAAACAACGAAATGTAATAAATCTCTGATACACTTGTATGTATTATCTAACTTTTTTTTTTTATAACAGGCACATCAATTTTTCATAGTAGTCATTCCTAATATTATTGCTGACAAATTTTAAACATTACCCGACGGATTTATATGGGGTATTCGTATTTTTCTTCATTCTTCTGCGGCCTGTTGGCTGGCGCTCTGGGCGTTGATGCTTCAGGTTCGAATCCTGGCGGTGGCACGGATCTTTGTGAGTGGTTCGGAATCCATATTAAATTGTAGGTCCTAGTCTAATTAGCCTAAAGTGTGCAAAATTACCGTAGAGTGACAAAACCAAAACCTTCATTCTTCTTGAACGTAATGGAAAGGCTTTAATACATCAGATTTATCGATTTTCCCCGACGTAGAATATGTAAGCAATTACTCTGCCGATTTAGAAAGGCACAGGGAATTTCATTGCTTGCTTTCTAAACCGAGCTCCAATTCAGAATCGTGAAGTGATATCTCCGGGGCTTCTGATACATCTTATAATTACTGACCATACAAAATTAAATAATATTAGTTATAACAATTGGAAACTTTCCCATGTAAATTTATTTAAGATGTTTATATAAAAAGCGTAAGTGATTTTGAAGTACACATTTCTCTTTCCGAAATTCAGCTGCTCTAATAATAATAAAGTTTCTAATAAACATATTCATGCAGCAATTTTTTTCAGGTAAACAGATGTTTTTTTTCTCTTTCTAATGCAGCTGGGAAACACTTAGACATCTTGGTCTTGGATGCGCTTAAGGCAAGCGCTGCACAGACGTACTCACTTTGCATTACCCAGGGGGCGCGTATGAAGATAAGCCACGGACGCGGCGTAACAATGCCTGCAACGCTCTACGGTCATATTCGACCGGGACCTACTCTTTTAAGTGTGATTCCGAACCACTACAGGACAACCATGGCACCGCCGAGACTCGAACCCGAAACCTGTGGTACTGAACGCCAGAGCGTTAGCCACTCGGCCATTCAGGCCCGGTAAACAGATGTCGGTTCAGATAAATTCCTGCAAACCTAATTTTGTTATGGAAATATCCGACCATAACATACCTCTCTTGCACATTCTTTGGTTTGTGGCTCTACGGTCACTTTCCACACACTTTAGGCTAATTAGACCAGGATATACAGTTTAAAGTGGATTCTGAACCACGAACAAACATCCATGCCACCACCAGGATTCGAATCTGAAGTCTGTGGCACTCACAGGCAGATCGCTAGCCAATTAGCCATCAGGCCGCACGCCAATGAAGATGAAGTAGAATTTGCCTTTTAATGAATAATATTGCATAGAAGACTCTAGTAAAAAAGCTTTAAATTAATATATCCTCTTTTCTCATGCAATTTCATAAGTTATGTGGTATGGAGCTATCCAACTCCTAGAAGATACGAGGCTCTTGGTTCGAGTCCCGGCGGTGCCATGGATGTTTGTAGTGGTTTCGGAATCCACTTTAAACTGTCGGTCCCGGTCTGTTTAGCCCAAAGTGCAAAAGATGACCGTAGAGCGA
>BPLR01020523.1:0-18907 GCA_021605095.1 Caerostris extrusa | reverse complement strand
TTATTTCTGAACGAACTCCATATAAATAACATAGCGAAAACAGTATTCAACACAAAATTTGCATGCGTGCCGCGCAAAATATGAAACTAAAAAAGTTGTTGCCAAATTAAAAATAATAAAAATGTTTTTACAACTTTGCTTTCCAATATATCGGAAATACACTGATGAGTAAATCTAAAGGATCCTCCATCACATATACTGTTTTTCATTATGATGATGTTTTGATAATGATTTCAAAATCTCAAGGAGAAAAAATGCCTTATAGCACCCACAACAAAATAACTGCCGTAATATAATTTTAAAAAAATAAAAATTTTTGTAACAATATGTAATTAATTAGCTACACTGCCAATGTGATTTTTTTTCAATAAACACAATAACAGAAAAAACAGTTTAATCCTCATTTTATGGTATTTTTTTACATTATCCTCAAAATTGTCTGGCTATTCTCTTAAACTCAAAAGACTACTCCGGGGACACCGCTTTGAGTGTCGTGTCAATATAAGCAATATCTTTTTATAAATACTTTTTTTATTAAGATAATATATGATTGTATAATGGTTGCGTAAATTTTCATGCAATATTCTATATATGCGTCCCTTGATAGGGGGTGTTTGTTGGTCTCGCACCTGACCGGATGGGTATCTGATATGTCCAACGGAATGACCTGTTTCCGGTGAGTGCAGGTCATGTACCACAGGTGGGTGTGAAGGGGATATCTGTGGAAAGTATTTTAATTGGCAGGGGTCATAACACTTCGGGCCAAGATGGCCAAGAAATCAGTTTATCATGACGGGGATTTGGATTTATGGACGAGGGTGTGTCTGCCCAACGGATATAGACTCTGAAGGCATACATGGTTTAAAATGTCGGCAATGGGTTCCCACTGAAAATGAACTACAAAATGGAGGTGATGGACATCGCCGAAGAGAAGAGGGAAGAAGGGACCCAGAGTGAGAGCAAGATGTGGATGCCCTGAAAACAACGGACGATAAAGGAGGGAGAGCTGGAGGGCCTAGATGTAGAAAGCCTGACGCTGTTCTGAGTGACAGAGACGGACAAGAGACTTCATTCCCGACTCAAGAACCCCGTGTGCCACGAAACTTTGAACAGTAGTGATAGATAGACCACCTTCGTCACGATGCTTAGGCGCCCGACTTTCGATTTCAAACAGTTAGCTGGAGATTCCCTGGCAGCAGCGTCATTTGAAAAGAATGTTGCTCAATCCATGCGTCATGATGGGGACAAGACTTCCATGTTACCCGACTGAAAACATCAACTGATGTAAGTGACTTTATGCTTTTTTACTGAACTGAAATTTTGAAAGAAAAAATAATAATGCCCCTCTTTCCTGGCTGCTGCGAGTACTGATTTGTAGAGACGATTCCCATAATTTTAATTAGTAAACAAAGTTTTGTATTGGTGAAATTGTGTATAGAATATATTTTTTTTATTGATGCATAATATAATTATACCATTACTTTAATAATGTTAATTGAATGGTTTTAATTAAAAAACTTATTTGTAAATAATAATAAATTCACTTTTGTTTATATTTAAACTTTTAAGTTTGTTTGTGAATTATTTCATGTGAGTGTGTTTCCTTTTGCAATTATATAAGTCTCTGAAGGCATGCGAACTTGCTGATTTAAAATGTGGTATGGGTTATTGCGGAATTTCATAATGGTTATCGTGTGTGTTAAGTAAGCGGTGTAGCTAGTTGTTTCTTGGATTGGATATTGTCTAAATTAAAGTTTTAGAAACGTAAAACAGGGGCCTGAATGGCCGAGTGGCCAGCGCTCTGGCGCTCGGTACCACAGATTTCGGGTTTAAGTCACGGCGGTTCCATGGATGTTTGTAAGGGTTCGAATCCACCTTAAACCGTAGGTCCCGGTCTAACAGGGTCGTAGAACGTTGCGGGGCATTGTTACCCGCGTCTGTGGCTTATCTTCATATTACACGCGCCCCCTGGGCAAGGATTACACTATTTCATGATGAACACATGCTATTGCATGATGATTATCCTGTTTTTTAACTGAAATATTCTTAAAATTAAAAAGCAATTTTTGATGCATGTATATGCTTTTAAAGTTATTTCGACGATTAAAATTAAAGTTGATTTTAAGAACATTTAATTAAGAAAATAATTAATAATAATAAAAACATAATATAAAATAATAATAAAAATATTAAATAATTAAGATTGACAATAAATAATTAAAATAAACAAATTTTAATTAATAATTTTCAATACATTTTGTTTTTGTTCTAAACATTTTAAGTAAAACATTTGCCGATAAAAAAAAAACTCATTAACTACATTCGAGAACTTGTTTGCCAGCTGCATTAGAAAATAAAAATATTCGAGAACAATTTAAACATATTTTTTAATGCACAAATTAATAAAAATGAAAATTAAAAATATATTATGTATAAATAATATATATATAATTTATTTTGTTTCGAGAAATTAATCGTCTGCCAAATTAATTCCGATTTTATTTTTGCTTCCATTTAAAAACAAACGATAACGTTAAATCAAACATCATTTGGCTTATTATCGCCGCCATATTTTGTTAAGAGTGAAATTCAGTTTCGATAAAATGAACGAAAGTTCAAATTTAAATAAAAATGTGAAGAACAGTTTCTCTTCGGATGCTTGGAAGACATTAAGTGAATACGAAAAAGACGCTACGAAAATGTCCAGAAGAATTTCGAAATTCTAAAAGCCAGTGGTATGTAGAATGTGACATTATTTAAAGAATATTATGTTTATATAACATTGTTAGATTTAATATTTTTGTGTCTTAGATTTTCTTAATCTTTCTTATATTCATTTTTAATTTATGATTCTGAATATATTCCATTCTAGAACAATATTTATGTTATTGTTCTAGAATCTATTGTATTTTGATTTCCTTTTGTTGATAGTTGTTCTTTCTAAGCTCTAATGAATTAACAAAAATTCTTTAATAATAAATCTATTCATAAATAATTTATAAATAATTCGATAAAATATAAAATTTAATTCGGTTGTAATTTTTTAATTACACTGTTAAAATGAATCGCTATTTTAAATTTAGGATAATTCCTTTATAATATTCGAAATTATATTTCTTATTTAGTTTAACATACTTTTCTTAGAATAAGAAATATTTTTTGATTAAAATTAAAAGAATCATATGACTATTTATTGTATGCGATTATTTTTATTTATCTTTACTGTAATTATTTTTATAGTATTTGTTGAATTTTATTATATAACAAACATTCTTCCTTTTTCTAAAAACACATATAATATTTTCGAATTCCTATTTAAAAAAAAAGAAAGAATATCGAATCAAGATTATTCAAAATAGGTATTAAATGAAAAAATTTTCTGAAACTTACAGTCTAAAAATCTATCTATAAAATATATTTAAAGATTTAAAAAATATTTACCTTATTAGAATAACTTAGTTATTACATACAGATTTGCAAAAGAAATTTTGTTCTAAGCATATTCAAACAATTTTGTATTTTAACAAATGGGATTTTTGATTATTTATTTTTGACATACTTACAAGTCAACATGTTTTATTTGTATTTTTGATTTAAACAAAGTACGCTATTTTTTTTTTAAATAATTTAGTATGCAAAATGAAATGTAAAAACAAATGCTTTTCACCCATTATAAATAGCTGATTTTTTGATTTCGTTTTTTTTATACGCTTTTATTTTCACCTGTATGTATGTATGTAACTTTTCTTTTCTTTTGGCTTTTGGGACTGATGGCGCCATCTACTGGTGAATCAGTCAACTTATCAAAATCTATTTATTTTTTATAATTATTTTGTTTTGTAATCTTAATTCCTTTTCATTTATTTTACTTTTATCTTAAAATTCTCATTTTAACTTTAACCTTTTTATTTTTGGTCATCGTCAACGGAAAATCTTAATTGTGTTACCGATATTCATTCAGCTTTCTTCGAACAGGTCTCCTGAATGAATTAAATTGTCCTCAATTGCAGAAGATGTTTTTCCTAAATTTTAAATTCATTTATTTATTTTTAATTATTTCTATTCATTAATTTAAGAAACTACAATTTATGCTAATGTTTCAATTAATTTAAGATGTGGAGGTTTTGTGATTCTTTGAACCACCAAGGAACTTGTAATCGGTACGTCCGTTGCCCAGCTATCTTTCACCCCGGGTAGAAATCATCGTAATATCCGCTATCGAATAGCGCTCTTCCTATTGGCCGAAAATTTATTATATAACAAAATTATTAAACTTATTCTAAAAACATATTCCACCTTTTTTTTTGTATTTTTTAGCAAATGATAAATGTATTCGAATCAGAAATGTATTTTGTAGCAAATGATAAATGATTTGTATTGAAACTAAAAATGAAAAATAAATTATAGTTTAAAAACTAAAAAAAAAACATTTAGAGTTAATCAGACTAAAATTAAAATAACTTTAAAAAAACTAAAATTATTACAGTTAATCTATCTAAAAAAAAAATTTTGTTAACATAAGAATAAAATGAAAGAAAATGAAAGTATTTTCAAAAGCGTGGCTCGATATCAATGGTTATAATTTTTCACTAGTTTCATTCCGAAATGCAGAGTTAGTTTAAAAATGTCATACAAAAAGCACCCCACGCTTTTAGAACAGTCATTTTATTCTTATGTTAACAATTATTTTTTACTTTTTAAATAGATTAACTCTTAAAGCGAATTTTTAGTTTTTTTTTAAACTATTAATTTATAGATACTTTTGTCTATTTCGTGGGATTTTGCTTTTTTTTTTTTTAACAGCAGCAGATTTTTTTTTTTCAAGCAGCGAAAATGTTTCAATTATTTATACAATTAATTTATTTGATTTATTCATCAATTATTATCAACGTTTTGTAACAATTTATTTTTTAATCACTTCTTTATTAATAATTTAGCAACAATACATTTTTTCAACTATTTTAGAACAACCTCAGTGCAAAATTGATTCTAAAAATGTTATTAAAAGAAAGATCGGTACTTATATAATTATTAAATTTTTTTTTTTCAATTTTATTTTTAAAAAGCTTTATTTATTATAAAAGCTTATGAATTTTTTTAACTTTGGCCTACTTTGTTTTAATTCAGATTGCCTACTTTATTTTTTTAATAAAATCTTTTTTAAAAAATGATATTGTATCTATAATTTTATGAAGGAAAAAATGTTTTTTTGCTGCAGTTTACCTAACTTCTATCGACTCCTTCAATAAACGTTGTGGATCTGATTACATTGCTTTATCACTTTCATTTACTATTTATATATTTAATCATTATTAGATATTTTGGATACAAAAGGAAGATTGTTTTTTATTTGATTTTTATATTCGACTTCTGAGATCCATATAGAATTTCTGCAAAGAATTTTAATATTATTAACATGTTTATCTATTCATTTCATTAATTTATAAAGTGTTAGTCATTTTTTATTTTCTGTAGCCTAGTCATATCTGCAAATGAATAAATAAAAACTCATCCGTCTAATAAATACATTAAATCTAAGTATGAAATATTTGAATGAATACAAATTGAAAAAAATAATCTGAAAATAAATTTTAAATGCGAATCCCGAATAGGATTCTGAAATCTTCCATAGCTATGACATGATATGTTATTCAAAACCGTTTCGCAGAGTATTCTCGAACCAAATAATTTTTAAAGTGAAATTTTTATACAAAAAATTGTATTAATGCACACATATATAACGTATGAAATGTGATTTCTTCTGTTTAATGATATTCGAATAATCTGATTGTCATCTGATAATGCGATTCGAAGATTTGGTACTAACTCTACTTTGCTTCTGTATTTGGTTTTAATTGTCATTCTAGAAAATGTTTTTTGGTTTTGCTGTAGTTGTAGGTTTTTGCTTGATTGTAATGCAAGTTATTGTTGTCGTTGAAGAAAATGCTTCTCCAATTTGCTTCTTAGTTCATTTGGTGATATTTCTTTCGTTTCTGTGCTTGTTCCATCTGGATATTCGGTTTGCATTCCTGTTCACTCATTATGAAGAGGTTGTTCTTTGAATTCGCATTGTTACGATGCTCTTTCTTTCATGCCAATGAACTGTTCCAATTAAAAAATGCTAGACATCCTGCTGACAAGATTCAAATTGTATTAAAATGTTTCGAAAACTCTAACTTAAATAGTTAATTGTTTTTGCTAATTTTAAATTTTTATTAATCATTACTTGATCTTGTTGCTCCTTTCCCTTTATTTTCTTCCTCTTTAATACTGATTTTATTTCTTTAAATTTTTACTATTTGGGCATGACCAGAGCTCACTGTCGTTTTTATCAATGTTTTTTCATCCAATGTTACTAACTTCATAGCTTAGGAGTTCAGGCCCCTACAGGCCAAGGTACTCCGTTAAAAGAAGACTGACATTGAACTGTTCTTGAGGTAGAATCGGAAAGTGGATCTATATTTTTATATTTTCACAAATAGATCCATGGCCCTTTGAAACTAGAAATTCTATAAGCTGGTTACAAAATTGTCTTCAAATTTTTAAATGCGTAGATAGAAGGCTTTTAATTTGTTTGAAATTTACTTCCTTTTTAGAAGTAAAATCACATGATAACGAAAACGCATTTCTAAAGGTCTTTTCTTAAAAAGGTAAATTGAGCATGATTTCTTTTCAAGAATATCTTCTAAGTAGCATACTGTCAATAAAGACCAATGTTGGAACCTCCCACTCACGTAATATACTCTTCAAGTCATTGTGAGTGTTCATCTTTGACGTAACACCTGTGATACGCGTATGGCACTTTGGAGACTATAATGCTCTATGTGGTACATTTTTTAATTTATAAGTAATTCATTTTTTATAAGATTTACAGAAATAAAGAATAAAACATTTTTAATCTGTATACATGACCAACAACGCAGTGAGGTAATTTTTTTTAACTTCTTGAAATATAAATTTATGGGTTTTTTGCTATAAATTTTAAAATATATATTTATGCAATTTTATATCTATAAAAATTTTGTGTAAATTTTGATACAAAGAAATGTTTTCGGTATCTAATATAATAAAAAAATTAACTTGCTTTTTTCCTGATTCAAAACATAATCACTGAAGCGTTTAAATTGCAATTAATTTATTTAAAAACTGGTTGTCATAGAAAAGGAATGCATAATTTTTCAAAAAAAGGATAAAAAATAATTTCTTTATCAAAAAGGTAGTAGAGGAGAGGGAGATCAAGATTAATAATTTGAAAGCTACTCATGCATAGTGTTAGTCAGACATTTGTAATTTTACTCATGAAATGTTTATATAGACATATAAACATGCACACTATTACTACATGTAAAACCTGAAAGAGATCTTTTTCCACTTTTTAGAAATAAAAAATTTTTTTTTTAGATCTATCCAAAAAATAATGTTATTAAATTTCAATATTTATCAAATTAAAATTGATTGCTTGGTCTCACAATGTTTTGGTTGGTTTGGTAATCTAGTGCGCAGGTAACATACAGAAATTTTCATTTTGAAATGCACTTGCAACAGACGTTATAGTTGCTACTTTTGGAAACAAGGATAATTAAGGGAGATTATGCTAATGCTTGGAAAGTAACCTGCAGTCGGTAGTCAGCTATCTGGTGTTAGTTTTTTACAGTGTTCCCTATCACAGGACACGGAATATGGGGCAAATACGTTATAAATATATATATATATAATTATGCCTAGTAATAGGTGCTTGTTTCTTTTTTTATTTTCAGGAATCACGCCCAAGATGCCAGAATTCTTGATGAGTAAGTTTAAACGTCCGCAAACTAAACGACTCAAAACGGATGCTGATTCTACACAGCCAAAAGGTGAGATAAAACAATTAAATGAAACCTTTCCTGTGTTATTTACATTTTTAAGACTGGTACATTGATTTATAATTCAGAAATTAAAAAAATTATTATGATTCTTTTTTACGCTCATATTTAGCTGAAGTTAATAAATGTATCTTCTACTGCTTATTTCCCTTCATTTATTAAAAATATTACGACAAAACATTTTACAGCTCTGTTTTGATAATTTTTTAACGTATTATATTAAAAATAGTAAGGAATTTGAATATTTATTTACCGAAAACAAAAAAACTTCGGTAATTCCGTAGTAATAAAAGAAAACAATACTCCAAGGAATGTAATATAGGGACTTACAAGAGTTTTTGCAAGATGTTTTTTCATTTTTTGTATCCATAAAAAATAGAAATAATTAAAGATTTCAAAGGATTTCTACATGAAAAGGACATTTTAATATCTTTAAAAAAGTATGCTTTGTGCAACTGAGATTTTTCAAACATAAATGTAACAAAAATTTAGCATATGATTTATAAACGCTTTTAACTTGGTTGGTACATTTTTAAAATTTGAAATTACAATTTTCATTCACACAGATTCTTGTATTAAATAAAATTTTCTGTTTAATGTGTTAAATTGTTTCTATGTAATATTTATTTCCATAATTAGAATAATCAGTTAACCAAGATCGATGAGTAAATCAATCCTATATCCTGGAATAAGTGAAATCCTCTTTCAGAAAACAAGTTCAAATTCAACGAGCTTTAAATAACACCTTTTAGTCCTTTATATATTAAAGGACTAATTTATAGTAAATTTTGGGGATTTTTGTTCCAAATTTCATGCATTACAGATTTTAGCTGCAGCTTTGAGGAAATAACAAGTTTTAAGAAATCTATTTTCAAATTCTGCTTAATTATCTGCTATTGGATTCAAATAGGACGATGGAAAAATCTTAATGGCTTCTTTCCAACTGTTAAACAGTTTCAACCCTTCAAGGCATTAAGCTTGAGATTGTTATCCTGATAGAATTTCGAGTCTCTCTGTAGATAGAAATTTTTTTTTGATTGTTTTAAAATTTCATTTAAAATATCAGTATATATATTAACACTGATGAACGATGCCAATTATACATTTCATTTCTAATTCAGGATATAATTCGCATTCAATTAATTAATACAAAATAATTTAATGAATTAGTAATTAAAAATTTAATTAATAAAAAGAATTTTTAACTAAATTAATCGTTCTTTATTGAAAAACTAAGAACACTAACATTCTCTAAGAACATTATTATTATTATTTGATGCTACTTTTTTTTTTTTTCATCGCATTCTGAATTTTTTATAGTTCTTGGAACGAAATATGCTTTAGACGCGCCAGCGCAAAAGACGCACTTCAAACTGTTCGGAGTTCCCCAGCAGACGGCTCCCAGAAGCAGAAAATGCAAGTAAGGTTGAGAAGCTTCGTTCTAACTCTACTATGAATATTTTCCTCAATTTTGTTTCAACGAACATATTTTTTAAAAGAAATGCTTCATTTTTTTTAGGGACCTCCAATGATCTCATTCCATTTCTGAAATAAAAAACCCTTCTCCGAAAAACGTAAGATATTTTTGATGTCTTCCTAGTTTACGATTTGATTCTTACAGTATGCGTTTGTAAAAAACTGCATAATGAATGATGTCAGTAAAAAGGAAAATGCTAAATTAATTAAAATATCAAATTATTAAAAAATATTCCATCTCTTAAAGATTAAATTAGCAAAATATTAACCGCAGTATTTCAGCATATAATCAATGCCTTTTTTTTCAATCTTTTTTTTTTTTTTTTTTTGCTCTCAACACATAAGATTTATTATTTTTAATAGTGTTGCTATGAAACAATATATAAATATATATTTTTACTTTGATATCTTTTAATATTATAATTGTAAAAATGTATTTTGCTAAAATTAGAGTCGATAAAATTTTGAAACATAAGCTCAACTTAAATAATATTAATAAACACATTGTTTCATCAATTGAGACAATTTAAGGAGTTAACATTATCTTTTATGATGCAAAGGTCTCGACTATCTTGGATATTAATAATACTACGACTACAACACTCCACATCACTGTGCCTAGAGCTGAGTTGTCCCTTTACAGTTTGGGAATGATGTGGGTGAAAAGTCTGATTGGGCTCTTTGAAGCTCTACGGTCATATGAGACCGAGACCTACGGTTTAAAGTGGATTCCGAACCACTACAAACATCTATGACATCGAAACCTGTGGTACTGAGCGCCAGCCACTCTGCCATCAGGCCCCGGATCTTAATATTGTAAATGATGACAGTTATACCACGGCAACAAAAAATCTAAATTGTTAAAAAAAAGATCGGATTAAAGGAAGACAAATAAATGCAAGCCATAAAATATTTGACTTCGTATGGAGTGCCAATATATTACATTTCTTGAAAAGAATTAAAGTGTAAAATTCATAATTAATTACGTAATTATTTAGCTCTTATTAAAAAATTAATAGTACTTTTAATTTAAATTAGATATTAAATGTATATTATGAAAATATCAGCTTACAAATTCATTACTATTATTTGTGATGAAATTTTTTAAATTCTTCAAAATCTTTTACATTTAAACGATAATAAAAAATTGTGTCTGCAACACAAGAATCATATACTAGTCTGTCTGTAATCGAAAAAACACACAGTGTTTTAGGCAAATATCCTTTTATTTTTCAACTTATTCTCTCTTAACTCGATAGCAGAGATTCCAACGATCGTAACAAACTAGTTTATTTGTTTGTAGTATCACCTCGCGTCAGCCCACAGACTTATTAGACAGCCTAGTACGTTTAAGAAAAGTAAAATGTGTACCCTTTACAGATAGATTGTAACTTCCATGCACCAAAAATTATGATTTCTAAAGAATAATTAATATAGTAAACTTTTTGTGAATGTCTGTTATCTTGAATAAGTTCAAGGATCTTGTAGTATTTGAAGGATATTTCATACAGGAACAGATGATTGAACCCCACGATCAGCCTTCGCACTGCAAGCCCTAAAAGAATTCGCTCCTGGGTTCTGCGCAGAACATTCTGAAACTGTTGGAAGCGAAGATGCAAGTTGTATCGAAGAACCCCACACTGCCCTATAAAAGATTTGCTGCTTCCACACTCAAATTGTAAAAGAACATTTTTTCTTGAGCCATAAAGAAATTAATTTAGTGTTTGAAATATTAATTGCTTCTTTTTTTTTTATTACTTATTTATTTATTTTGCTATGACTCGTTTTTCCTTTCTCCAGTCTTACCAGTCGAATCGCAGAAAGGGCGCTACCCGAAAAACGCAACATCCAACGAAAGTGCTACAAGGAAAGAAAGACGTTCCCGACCAAGACGAATATCTGCGTATGTGAAATAAATTCTATTAATGGGTGTTACGCTTTCAAAGCATTCGAAAGCATTGGTCAATCACTGATAGTTATAAATTAAATTTAAAGTATTCCTAACACTACAATTAAAGATATCTGTTAGTGAAACTAAAATAATTATTTCAGTTAAAAATTAAGATAACCCAAAGGAAATTGAAAATAATGCATAAAATATGAATTATTTTCATATTTTTGTTGTAAAGTTTATAGGCATATATTAAACAAATATTTTTCAGATTGCGACGTTTGCAATGAGGAATATGAGGAGTGTCCAGTGCACGGTCCTATGCTGCTCGTGTGCGACACAAAGGTACTGTAAATATGATGTGAATAAACACATAAATTTAAAAAAATAAGCTAATTTTAGTAAATAATAAAAAATGTGTAATTTTTTTCAAAGATGCCAATTTAAATACTTTTCTTTAATTATTGTACCGAACATGCTAAAATTTTAAAATAGAAGTAATTTCATTATGTACGTAAAGGTTAACTATCAATTTGAAAAAAAAACTACTTTGATATTGTTTGAATTTTTCAACCTAATTAGCAACATTACACAATGCTTCCAATGGCTAATAAATCGCCATGCTTTGCTGGTCGAAAAACGACCCCCCAGAAGGCCAGGAAATCTCTCCCTCTAACCCTGTCCATCGGCTTCTCGAGCATCAAGGGAGCGGGACTCGGGGTGTGGACGGAGATGCCCCCCTGGTGGCGGGGGTGGTGTTCGGCCCCTACAAGGGCAAGGTGGTCAGAAGGGTGGAGCAGGGAGTGAAGGAGAGCGGCTACGCGTGGCAGGTGCGCCGGGAGACGAAGACGTCCCTCTACGTGGAAGGGGTGGACGAAGGGAGCTCCAACTGGATGCGGTACGTGAACTGCGCCGACAGCGAGGAGTGGCAGAACGTGGTGGCCTTCCAGTACAAGGGCGCCATCTACTACAGGACCTACAAACCGGTGCTGCCCTACACGGAGATCCTGGTGTGGTACGGGAACGAGTACGCCTACCACCTGGGCATAGACGTCAGGCAGAAAAGCTCCTCCCTCTCCCGAGTAAAAGCGACCTGCTACTGTAAGATGCAAACTTACATGCATGTTTAAATTTTCATTGTAATTTCTATTTTATGTACATTTTATTAAATAATAATTAATGAGTGTTGTAGTCACGTAAATGCAATATTGAGGACACGATATCTGTGATTTATTCTGCACAATGATTTCTTTTAAAATGAATTGTTTTAAAATAATTTTTGTCTAAACCAATTATGCTTGGAATGTTTTCTGATAAAAAATATAATTTCCTGTATAAATAATAAATGCATAAAAAACAGGTCTGAGTTTATGAATGTAAAGTAAATTAGAAAGGAATTAAATTTAACCCATATTAACTTATATAATATTATAAAATTAGATGTCGTATATATCGGGAACCTATAGCTTGAAGATCTTTGCGAGTAAAACGTCAGCAGATTCAGCATTATTTATAGAGCGATATGGTGTTCTTTTATACTGTTCCCACAATTTTGGAACGAATTGATTCAGGAAAGAAGTCAGAAGTTTCTGCACACTTCTTCAAAATCTAAGAAAAATAAAATAAAAATGCATTTAAGTGAATAAATCCCTAATTAGATTTGAATATCTTTTAATTTTTAACGAACAGTAAATGGTAATTACTAACAGAAATAATATTTTCACCTTCTCATATAATATTTAAAAAAACCCACAGAATATTGCTTTTTTGTATTCTTCAAATTACTCCATCATCATTACTATAAGTATTATTACATAGAATATGCACGATTACTGTGTTACTATGTTACTTAGTTATTACTATGTTACTCAGCATTTATTGATTTTCTATTGATTAATGATTAATCATGTCTCGTTCTGCATTAAAATGAATTATTATTATTAGCACATGAATAGTTCGTTTTACAAAAATAATATCAACAAGACTTGCTTTCTAATTTTAAGCTACTCTCCATTTAAATAGATTTTCTAAATTTGCGAAAAATAAAAATAGGTAGTTTAATATAAAAGAGAAATATATAGTTAAATTGTTAGTTGTCTTTTTCGAATTGAAGTGTCTCATTGTGTTGTTTTTGCAGAAGAGAGATCACCGGATTCAGTGCGAGGCCCTCTTCTCTTCCCAGGATGCTCTGCAGAGACACAGAAAGATGCATCCTCGCCAGGGACTCAAGAGGCACCGATGCCCAGAGTGCTCCTACTCCACTGACCGCATAAGTGATTTCCGCCGCCACCTGCCCACCCACTCCGGAGAGGCCGCACGCCTGCGACCAGTGCCACAAGAGATTCTCCGTGGGGCCATCTCCGCACACACTTGCTCGTGCACATGGGCCAGAAGAGAGGCACGAGTGCGGCACCTGCGGAAGGAGATTTGCTCGAGAGGAGAACCTGAAAAGTAAAGTAAAGTAAAGGCTTGTGGCGGTTTCCTGGCTGAGAGCCTCTAGCTGAGGCAATTTTTGTTGTGTGTTTTTTGTGTTTGTGTTTTGTTTCATCATCATTTCATCGTCTTCATTTCATCATCATCATTTTCATTTCTTTTAAATTATTATATTGAACTTAATTTATTGAACTTAAGATGAGTCAGACGCCGTCTGACAAGTCGGACTCAGTTTCTCCAGAGAGCCCTCCGCTTCATGAGCAGGGCCTTCCCCAGGACTCTACCACCTCTGAGGAGGCAAAGATGGACACCTCCCAAACGGTTACGGCCGAGCAGCTGAGCTGCAATGAATTTTTGTTCAACCATCCAGCACCAAAAGACTATCTGACCCGACTCCGGAGCACTTGCTCTACTTCGAGGTTTTACTCAAGGAGGCAGCGGCTCTCATGACTAAGGTGCAGAAGCACCAGAGCGCTGCAGCAAACATAAAATCTCCCACCTGGGAAAAAGCCTCGTTGACCATCGAGGAGTGCTCCAGGCGGATTAGAGCCATCTGCACGTACACCGGCATCCCTGCCTCACACCTACCTACCAGGAAGGAGCTCGCCGAAATCAAAACGGCGAAAGAGCTCCGGGACAAGGCTGCGGCTGAGGCCCAACAACTTGCCGAAGCGCAGCAAGCAGCTGCCGTCACCACCTCACCTCCTGCCCTGCCTCAATCACCTCAGGGCACCGCTCCTGCCGCCAAAAGAAAGGCGCCAGCCTCTCCTACTCCGGACTCTGATGGGTTCACCACCGTTTCTAAGAAGGACCGCAAAAGGGTAAATATGGCTGCGTTTACCCCTATTACTAACCCCTAACAAAACGTTGGCTGCCGATCAAGCTGTGGCTCCTCCACAATTTAAGAGGGTTGCTAAAATTCCACCATTCTTTGTGTCCGCGAAGGGCAAGTGGTGGAATACATTAAATCAACTGCGCGTGCAGATTCCCAGTATCCAGGCTAAGTTGTCTGGTCAATTCTTGAGAATTACCGTGGATAACGAACCTGAATACAGGAAACTGGCCCAGATTCTTGAAAGCGACGGGACGCCTTTCAAGTCTCTGATGCTCCAAAAGGACCGACCTATTAAAGTCGTGATCCGAGGTCTCCCTGGTCATACTCCCGTTGAGGATATTGAGACCGAACTCCGAGCTATGGAATTCCCCCTTATCAAACTAGCTCGGATGACTAAATTTCGCACCAGGGAACCTATGCCCCTTTTATATGCTCAATTGTCTCCATCCTCGAAAACAGAGGAGATATATAGCCTCTCTACTCTGCTCGGTCTCAGAGTTAGTGTTGAGAGTTACAGAGGGCAACCGGGCCCATCTGTTTGTTGGAATTGTCAGGGGTACTTCCACTCGTCGGAAGTATGCCGACTTCCAACACGTTGTGTAAAGTGTGCTGGCCCTCACAGGGCTAAGGAATGTAATTTGACACTGGACCAGCCACTTAAATGTGCAAATTGTGGAGGAGCCCATGCCGCGAACTGGCGCGGATGCCCCCGTATGCCCAAGCCCGGACAAAAAACCGGTGCCAAAAACCAATTTCTAACAACCCCCCCCACCTCTACCAAACCTAAACAACAGGTTTCTACCAGGAAGCAGCCAACGACCTTTACTAGTCGAACTGTTCAGCCTACTATGGCTTATTCCAAAGTTCTCCACCAGGGGAACGAGGAAAAGTCTGTAGGCCCCGCCCCTCAGCCAATCATAGTTAGGGAGCCGCTGTCTGCTGCTACCACAAATAGCTCTGCACCTGTCACGGCCTCTTCGGAGTGTTCGTTGACAGAGATTTTTCAGTGTTTGATGGACCTCGTCAGAGACAATCCATCTCACGGTCAAATTATATTGCAAGCATTTGGGCTAGCAAAAGATAAAATGAGGAATTGTACTAACAGATTCGACATGACGTATCACCTCTTTGGGGCGTATACTGATGTCCTTTCCCAAAGTCAGTTCCTCACGGCTTAACTCTTTCGGGTCTGGGTCTCTTTCAATTGGTTTCTGGAACGCTAATTCGTTACGTTCCAAAATTCACGAGGTTAGGGAGTTCCTAGCTGAGCAGAATCTTGATGTATTTTTGGTTCAGGAGACAAAATTGCCTCCAGGTTATAACCCTTTGATCGCAAATTACAGGTTCTATCGTACTGATAGACCTAACCAGCATCCTACCCGAGTAAGTGGCGGCACAGGTATTTACGTTAAAAATAGTATTCACCACCATAGCCTTCCTACTCCTAATCTTGACTCCATTGATGCCTCTGTTATTGAAATTAAAATTAATAATTATCCCCCTTAAAAATAATCTCTGCATATGTTAAGCCTAGCCTTCCAGGTGGTTTCCCGGTGGAGGACTTCAAAAACTTATTAAAATGGGAAATAATGTGATTCTCGCTGGTGATTTTAACGCTCTTCACTCCTCTTGGAACTTTGGACATTCAAATAGATATGGGTTTACCCTGAATCGTTTCCTCCAAAGTCAAAGGGGCGTGAAAGTTGTTCCCCCCTTAAAGTTACTAGAACCGACATTCGCAATAGCAATCATCGAGGTAATGTACTCGATCTTGCTATTTTTAAATTCATCCCCTTTAATTATGGTATTGAGGTGCTTACAGATCTAGACTCTGATCACCTCCCTGTTATTCTAACCCTGGATACCAGCCCTGAATCACTGACAGTTCCCAATCAGTTAAATACCAATTGGGAGAACTTCAGACATGTGATGGAACGTAAAAAACTTCCTAGCTTCAAATTAAATACCTCTACAGATGCTGACAATAGAATAAAAAAGAATTATCTAATATCTACGTCACATGTCTGCAGGAAAGTTCTACCCCTAAATTTAAACCTCCACCGATTAGATTTCCTCAATATATTAAAAATACTATTAAACTCAGGAATTATTACCGTCGTAGGTGGCAAAGGACAAGAGATCCTGAGTTCCTACGACTTTACTACCGCTCTCTAACTGACGTTAGAGAAGCCATTACTGTCTTTACACAGCAACGCTGGCAAGACGACATAGAGGCCCTGACGCCTGAGTCAACATCTCTTTGGAAAAATGTTCCCTCCTACGCAGACAATATCACAACATTCCGCCCTTGCAGGGTGCCAACGGCCGAGCTGCTTATTCCCCTTTAGACAAAGCGGAACTGCTCGCAGACAGTCTCAAATCCCAATTTGAACTTAATCACGATGTTGAAGATAGAAATTTCTTCGAACACACCAACTCTACAGTCACAGATTTCTTACAAAGACCACATACTAATGACTTAGAATTAATTACTCCTAAAGAAATCTGTGAAATTATCAGAAGGTTTAAAAACAACAAAACCCCTGGTCTGGATCTTATTAACAATCGCATGTTAAAGTCCACTCCTTTAAATTTATTCTTTATATCACCCTTCTTTTTTTAACTTTCTACTTAGGATCTGTCATTTCCCAGCTTGCTGGAAGACTGCCGTAGTATGCCCCATTCCTAAGCCAAATGCTAATTTGGCTTACCCCCAAAATTACCGTCCTATCTCACTACTTAGTAGCTTGAGCAAAATATTCGAATCTGCGTTACTTAAACGCCTGAATCAGCATTGCGATATCCACGATCTAATTATTCCTGAACAATTTGGTTTCAGAAGGCAATTAGGAACCTGTCACCAATTACTTAGGTTGACAGAGCTGATTCATGATGGCTTTAACGAACGCAAATCTACGGGAATATTATTTTTGGACGTAGCCAAAGCCTTTGATAAAATTTGGCATAATGGCTTATTATTCAAGCTCATGCGACTTGAATTTTCACCCCAACTAGTTAAGATTCTTTGCTCTTACCTACAATCCCGAGATTTCTTAGTTAGAGTAGGTGGAGTTACTTCCTCAACCAGACCAATAGAAGGGGAGTTCCTCAAGGGTCGCTCCTAGCGCCCGCCCTCTTCAATATTTACATCAACGACATTCCGAGAGATGCTCAGACAACTCTCTTTTGCTACGCTGATGATACGGCGATAGCCACACAGAACAAATCACCTCAGCTTGCTGTTAAAGACCTTCAATTTTCAGTTTTAAATTAGAAAAATGGTTAACCACCTGGAAAATTAAAGTTAATGCCACTAAATCTGCCTGTATGCTATTTACTCGGAAGATCGCGTTTTCTCCATTAGGGAGTATCACTCTTTTTGGCCAGCCCGTCCCCTGGGTAACTGAATATAGATACCTGGGGTTATTTCTAGACCCAAAATTATCTTTCAATTCCCATATTAAGAATGCAGTTGCTAAAGCAACTGGTGCGAGTATTAAACTCCACTGCCTAATTTCTCGAAAGAGTAGGCTTGCGATCAAACACAAGATCCTGCTCTACAAGTCTATCATTAGGCCTATCTTGGTCTATGGTAGTCCTATCTGGGCCTCTACCTCATTGACCAACATCAAGAGACTCCAGGTATTCCAAAATAAACACCTGGCTATGATTGCTGACGCACCATGGTTCGTTCGTCGTAAGATTATTCACAGTGATCTAGACGTCGAACCTATTCCTAATTATATAATCAAAATTTCAAAGAATTTTCTTGAAAAATGTCCTCAGATTAGCAATGAGTTAATCCGTCGACTGCCAACCTATCACCCTGGGGTGAAAAGTTCCCAAAAAAAAGACCACGGGCAGTCTACGATGTCTCCTATGAGTGTTTTCCTAAAGTTAAAAACACCATGGCTGTTACTCTGAACAAGCGCAAGCGAGTTCAGGTAATGGGTGAGCTTTGCTCATTGAGAAGTTATCTCAATGCGTATCTGACGATTACTTTTGGCTTAAAAACTAAATGTAAAATTAATTCTTAAGAACTGGCGCAGAGGTAACTCTGTTCCTTTTCTATTCCCCTTTTATTGCTACGTTGTGCTTTAAATTCATTATAACCTTCCGACTAGTAATTAAGTTAGGGTTTATTTTCGTTCGCTTTTTTACCCCTTTTTTTTAGTAAAATAAAAGGATAGATATAAAAATTATAAAAATAAAATAAAAATTATAAAAATGAAAAACCAAATAAAAAGTATAAAAATGAAAAACCAAACAAAAAGTATAAAAATGAAAAACCAAATAAAAAGTATAAAAATGAAAACCAAATAAAAATTATAAAATGAAAAATTAAAGTCACAGGTTCTGTTTTGGGCCTTTTTTTTTTGTGGGATTTGTTTTGTTTACCTTTTACCTTTC
>BPLR01020522.1:0-77334 GCA_021605095.1 Caerostris extrusa | reverse complement strand
AAGTCCAATGTAGAAAGATTTTGCCTCCGCGCAAGGTATAATTGTGAAGGTAATCAGGCCCGACTTCGAATTGCTCTCTAAACCTATAAAACCCATTTGATAAGTTGAGGCGGTACCACAGCGGAGTCAAAGTCACCAACTCATAATGATTTGATCCTACAAGTGAGAAATCGGACAAACTGTGGAACCCAAAGAGTGAACAGAACAAGTGGAACCAAAAAGTGAACAGAACAGAGTGGAACCCAAAGAGTGAACAGAACAAGTGGAACCCAAAGAGGATGAGGCTGAGACTTCAAATAAGATCCATGGAAATAAATCTTCCATGGAGGCGTCTAAACAAAGAGACGCACTCGTCACCGGATTCACAAGCATTTCAGTCAATGGGAACCAATTACGTGCACCACATCAGGAAGGAATCCTTTTTTTTTTTTAGCAGAGGACCTAGATAGCTGTGTTTATATTTTTAATATGCTTTCATGAAGTCACTATATGCTTTATTCTTCCTCACTGCGACCTTAGTCTCACATGTGATCTCCCGACAGAACAAAACAGAACTCCCTAACATTGAATTCAACTCTCCTAATGTACCTTTAGTCACCAACTTGCCCTTTCTCCCCTGAAGCCAGTAGTTTTATTTCCTCAGAGTCTATCTGAACTTTTTTTTTAATCGCAATATACATTTTAAATTTCATGGATGTTTCCTTTTGACGTGGACTCCTCTGTCAATCTTTGGGGAAAAAGGAAAAGATCCGCAGAGGCAATCGAACTAACCGCCTCATCAGCCGTAGCTCTGGCCCACAAGGCAGCTGATTTTCAAAACACTAACAAATATAGATAGTGGGCTTTAGTACCCCCCAAAGTATTCTGGATATGGTATCAAGCATTTAGAACACGGGAAAAACCATTGAGCTCTTGGTTACAGCTGAAGCCAATATCCACGGGATCCATGAGGCTGTGCATAGTTTTAAAAACACCAGAGGCTGTATATTGCAGCTTAGGAGAAATTCACTTATGCCAAAAGCAAAGCAGCTAATATATATGTTTACAAAATCAATTGTTTATACAACTCAGTAATACCATTCAGTTGGAAACAAACTAATGCTTTTTAACATTTACAATTTCTAGGAAAGCAAATTTGCTTTTGTAGAGTGACATAACACTCGCAACCTGGAGGGATAAAATTAAATTGGAATTTTTAAAAAACCTTGCACTAATTATAATTCTAACAATGTATATTTTTCGATTTCCGTAAACGAATTGTTTTTAAACATAACATCAAAAAACCCTGATATTTAAAGTTAAAATTGTATGAAGTTTAATTTTTCATATACAAAACAGAATGTAAAAAATAAAACTATAACTATGTTTACATCATTCTAAAAACTCGTTTTTCGAAACATTAATGTTCCCTGCTGGAACTGCCGGAAATAATTCTTTCTGATTTCGAAATGCATTCAAAAATATATTTTATTACACAAATTCATATCTGGTCATTCATCAAAATAGGGTTAAAATCCTTTTATATTTATACCGCATAAGTATCCAGATTCTTTGAAAATAATCCATTGTGTTTCCACTTTTTAAATTTATGTGAATATAAGTCTCCAAGTTCCCGGATCTCTTTTCAGGACCATTTTTCACTGTCTTCCCGCCGACCATTCTATTTATACCTCTTCGCCTGTTTGTGACTAACTGATTTCCATCGTTCTTATTTAAAATATGATATATCGTACACAAGTATCGATACCAAATGTGAATCGATAAAGCTTGGCCCTTGTCTGTCGTAGACGGAGGATAAGCGCTTAGAAATCAGTGGAAAACAAAGTGTTCAAGCTATTCCTACAAGAGTTGTCGGGCATTTGAAATCCTGCAAAAGTTGACAGTGTAATCACATCATCAATCACGTTTGCATGGGTTTAATTCTCATTCTATGTCCCGGACTTGCTTTCTTCAAGCGAATCGAGAACATCTCAAACCTTCCGGAAAGTCATCAAAAAATAGGAAGCCAGTTTTTTTGGGAGAGTTTTGGTATTTGGAATAGAAACCCTACACGTTTCTATCTCCTGTTTTTTACTTCTTTATCAGAAATTTTTTTACTTTGTTGTTTTATCCCATTCAAATCTTCAATCTATGCGAGTTGGATACAGAAGTTTTTTTAAATCTGTCTTTTTACCTGAGTAGAGGGTAAAATATCAAAAAGGGACAAAGTAAGTTTCTTTGTAAGAAAAAGAATCCGCGATTCTTCTAGTCTGTATGTAGTAAAAGAACTCAATTTATTCTTTGTAAAAATATAAAAGTTTTTAATTTTTTCCTTTAATATAAAAGTACCAATACTGTTTATATAATATTACTATACAATATTTTGTGAACCTGTACATAAAAGTTTAATTTTATGGAATTGGGATATTTATTAAAAGTATTTATAGTTTAAATAATTTAATTTAACTAAATAGAAATTCTTTTGTAATAATCCTAATTCATAACATTACAATACAAATTCAACTTTTTTCGCGTAAGATGGTTAGTATTTGTAGATCCCGCGTATTCATTGAAGATTATTCTAGTAATGGTATCATGCTATTTAAATCCAATGCGTATTTTCGATTTTCATAAAAAAAAGGTGTTTTTAAAAACATAGCATGAAATAAACCCTGATATTTAAGACATTAAAGTTGCATGATGAATTAATTTTCTTATAACAAACAGAATATAAAAAATAAAACTATAATTATGTTTACACCTTTCTAAAACTCTTTTTAGAAACATTAATGTTCCCCTGCTAAGCTGCCGGAAATAATTCTTTTGATTTCGAAACGGATTCAGAATAAATTTTATTACACAAATTCATATCTGATCCTTCATCAAATAGGGTTAAAGTCCTTTTACATTTATACCGCATAAGTATCCAGAGTCTTGAAAAGATTCCATTGTGCTTCCACTTTTTAAATTTATGTGAATATAAGTCTCCAAGTACGTCAGTTCCCGGATCTCTTTTCTGAACCATTTTTCACTGTCTTTCCGACGACCATTCTATTTATACCTCTTCGCCTGTCTGTGTCTGATTCCATCGTTCTTATTTAAAAGACGATATATCGTACACAAGTATCGATACCAAATGTGAATCGATAGTTTGGCCCTGGTCTGTCGTAGACGGAGGATAAAGCGCAGAAATCAGTGGAAAACGACGCGTTCAAAAGCCATTCCTACAAGAGCTGTCGGGCATTTTGAAATCCTGCAAGAGTTGACAGTGCAATCACATCATCAATCACGTTTGCATGGGTTTAATTCTCATTTCATGTCCCGGACATGCTTCTTCAAGCGAATCGAGAACATCTCAAACATTCCGGAAAAAGTCATCAAAAAATGGGAAGCCCGTTTTTTGGGAAGAGTTTTGGTATACGGAAAGAAAACCTACACGTTTCTATCTCCTGTTTTTTTTCTTCTTTTATCAGACAAATCCTTTTTTTTTTTTTACTTTGTAGCTTTATCCCATTCAAATCTTCAATCTATGCGAGTTGGATTCGAAGTTTTGAAAACTATCTTTACCTGAGTCGAGGTAAAGTATCAAAAGGGGGACAAAGTACGATTCTTTTTGTAACAAAGAATCCGTGATTCTTCCAGTCTGTATATAGAGAAAAGTACTATTTTATTTTTGTAAAATTTAAACCTTCTTTAGTTTCTTATTTAAAATAAAAGTGCCAATGGTAAGATATATAATATTGCTATAAAAAATAATTTATAAATCTGTATATAAAAGTTTCATTTCATGAAATTATTTATAGTTTGAAAAATGTATTTAATTTAGCTAAATTTAAAATTTTTTGTAATAATCCCCAAATTCATAACATTAAAATAAAAATTCAAATTTTTTCACATAAGATGACTAGTATTTGTGGATCCCTTGTAATCATTGAAAATTATTCTAGCAATAATGGTATATCATTGTCATATATAAGACAATACTAAATTACCATGATATAATGTCTTAATTAAATAATAGACAATACTAAGATGACTACCCTTTGTAATCATTGATATCATGATGATATCATGGTATTTTACTATTTTCTTATAATACTAAATAATATATCATGGATATTTATTTAGGTCAAATAAAAGTCTTTTTTGGTCTAAGAAACCAATTCAAATCAAAATTTATTAATGTTAAAGCAAAAATTAACTTATACGAGACCTTAATCAGACCAATCGTTTTGTGTGGCAGCTAGTGCTGGCCATTAAATAAGTATGAAAAGATAGGATGCTGGTCTTTAAAAAAAGTGTCCCGAAAAGGTTTTAGTGCAGTTAGGCAAAACGATATCTACAGAATACAATAAAGCCATTAAATTTACAGAACATTCAAAGAACCTGATATTGTAATAGTTATAAAGGTAATCCGTATTAGATGGCTGGAACATACTTTCATGTATTAAGACACAAATATAACTAAAATCTAACTGTATTTTCTCTGAAATTCCCTTGGTACTTAAGCAAACGCTTAATAAATATTGCAAAAAATCTATTTTATTAATAGATACCAATTATGCATACAACTCAATGATGCCTTTCAGTTGGAAACAAATGCATTTTTTTTTTTTTACATTTTTAGGAAAGCAAATTTGCTTTATCATGACATAACACTCACAACCAGAATGGAAAAAAAACTAAATTTAAATTTCTAAAAAACTTACTGATTATAATTGAAGCAATCCATCTATTCGATTTTCGTCAACAAATTGTTTTGAAACAGAATATTAAAAAAAAACCCTGATGCTAAAGTGGTTAAAGAGGCATGGAGATTTAATTTTTCTTATAAAAAACAGAATATAAAAAATAAAACTATAATTATGTTTACACCTTTCTAAAACTCTTTTTTAGAAACATTAATGTTCCCTGCTAAGCTGCCGGAAATAATTTTTTTGATTTCGAAACGGATTCAGAATAAATTTTATTACACAAATTCATATCTGATCATTCATCAAATAGGGTTAAAGTCCTTTACATTTATACCGCATAAGTATCCAGAGTCTTTTTGAAAAGATTCCATTGTGCTTCCACTTTTTAAATTTATGTGAATATAAGTCTCCAAGTACCAGTTCCGGATCTCTTTTCTGAACCATTTTCACTGTCTTTCCGACGACCATTCTATTTATACCTCTTCGCCTGTCTTTGTCGATTCCATCGTTCTTATTTAAAAAAGACGATATATCGTACACAAGTATCGATACCAAATGTGAATCGATAGTTTGGCCCTGGTCTGTCGTAGACGGAGGATGCTGCAGAAATCAGTGGAAACGCCGCGTTCAAAGCCATTCCTACAAGAGCTGTCGGGCATTTTGAAATCCTGCAAGAGTTGACAGTGTAATCACATCATCAATCACGTTTGCATGGGTTTAATTCTCATTTCATGTCCCGGACATGCTTCTTCAAGCGAATCGAGAACATCTCAAACATTCCGGAAAGTCATCAAAAAATGGGAAGCCCGTTTTTTGGGAAGAGTTTTTGGTATTCGGAAAAGAAAACCTACACGTTTCTATCTCCTGTTTTTTTTTCTTCTTTATCAGACAAAATCCTTTTTTTTTTTTTACTTTGTTGCCTTATCCCATTCAAATCTTCAATCTGTATGCGAGTTGGAAAATTTAAACGAAGTTTTGAAAACTATCTTTTTACCTGAGTCGAGGTTTGAAAAATTTATTTAATTTAGCTAAATTTAAAATTTTTTTGTAGTATCAAAAAGGGACAAATTAAATAATAGGAAATTCAAATTTTTTCACATAAGATGACTAGATTTTGGATAATCAAAAATTCTAGAATGACATCATTGTATTTTACTATTGTCTTATATCTATCATGCTTTTCTTGATTAAATAACAGGAAATTCATATTTTTTTACATTTTTTTCAGTCTAGTATATAGAGAATAAGACAAAAATTACTATTTTGGGTGGATCCCTCATTTTATTCTAGTAATGACATCATTGTATTTTACTATTGTAAAAGACAATTTAAACCTTCTTAAGTTTCTTATTTTTTTTACATAAAGACTAATTTGTGGATCCCTGTAATCATTGAAAATTATTCTTGATTATATAATATTGCTATAAAATAATTTTTCTTGAATTATAAATCTAGTATATAATCCCTTGTAATCATTGATTTCTAGTAATGATATTATTTTACTAGTTTATAAGACATACTAAATTACCATGATATCATGCTAAATTTAATAAAATTCTTTTTTTTTTACATAAGATGACTAGTATTTGTGGGGATCCCTTTGTAATCAAAATTATTCTGAAAGTAATGATATCATGGTATTTTACTATTGTCTTATATAAGACAATAAAATTACCATGATATCATGCTTTCTTGAATTAAATAGGAAATTCATTTTTTCACATAAGATGACTAGTATTTGTGGATCCCTTGTAATCATTGAAAATTATTCTAGTAATGATATCAATATCATGGTATTTTACTAATTAAATAATAGTCATATATAAGACAATTTGTGGGACTTGTATTCAATTACCATGATACTATTGTCTTATATAAGACAATTTTACCATGATATCATGCTTTTCTTGAATTAAATAATAGGAAATTCAAATTTTTCACATAAGATGACTAGTATTTGTGGATCCCTTGTAATCATTGAAAATTATTCTAGTAATGATATCATGGTATTTTACTATTGTCTTATATAAGACAATACTAAATTACCATGATATCAAAAAATAATAGGAAATTCATATTTTTCACATAAGATGACTAGTATTTGTGGATCCTTAAAAATTATTTAATGATATCAGGTATTTTACTATTGTCATATATAAGACAATACTAAATTACCATGATATCATGCTTTCCTGAATTAAATAATAGGATATTTAGGTCAAATAAAAGTCTTTTTGGTCTAAGAAACCAATTGAAATCAAAATTTATTAATGTTAAAGCAAAAATGAACTTATACGAGACCTTAATCAGACCAATCGTTTTATGTGGCTAGTGCTGGCCATTAAATAAGTATGAAAAAGATAGGAGGTTGGTCTTTAAAAAAAAGTGCTCCGAAAAGGTTTTAGTGCTGTTAGGCAGAACGATATCTACAGAATACAATATAGCCATTAAATTTACAGAACATTCAAAGAACCTGATATTGTAATAGTTATAAAGATAATCCGTATTAGATGGCTGGAACATACTTTCATGTATTAAGACAGAAATATAACTAAAATCTAACTGTATTTCTCTGAAATTCAATTGGTACTTAAGTAAACGCTTAATAAATATTGCAAAAAAATCTATTTTATCAATAGATATATATTATGCATACAACTCAATGATGCCTTCAGTTGGAAACAAATGCATTTTTTTTTTTACATTTTTAGGAAAGCAAATTTGCTTTATCATGACATAACACTCACAACCAGAATGGAAAAAAAACTAAATTTAAATTTCTAAAACACTTACTGATTATAATTGAAACAATCTATCTATTCGATTTTCGTAAACAAATTGTTTTGAAACAGAATATTAAAAAATAAACTGATGCTAAAGAGGTTAAAGAGGCATGGAGATTTAATTTTTCTTATAAAAAACAGAATATAAAAAATAAAACTATAATTATGTTTACATCTTTCTAAAACTCTTTTTTTAGAAACATTAATGTTCCCTGCTAAGCTGCCGGAAATAATTCTTTTTGATTTCGAAACGGATTCAGAATAAATATTATTACACAAATTCATATCTGGTCATTCATCAAATAGGGTTAAAGTCCTTTTATATTTATACCGCATAAGTATCCAGAGTCTTTGAAAAGATTCCATTGTGTTTCCACTTTTTAAATTTATGTGAATATAAGTCTCCCAGTTCCCCGATCTCTTTTCTGAACCATTTTTCACTTTCTTCCCGACGACCATTCTATTTATACCACTTCGCCTGTCTTTGTCTAACTGATTCCATCGTTCTTATTTAAAATATGATATATCGTACACAAGTATCGATACTAAATGTGAATCGATAGTTTGGCCCTTGTCTGTCGTAGACGGAGGATAAAGCGCAGAAATCAGTGGAAAACGACGTGTTCAAAAGCTATTCCTACAAGAGTTGTCGGGCATTTTGAAATCCTGCAAGAGTTGACAGTGTAACATCATCAATCACGTTTGCATGGGTTTAATTCTCATTCTATGTCCCGGACTTTCTTCTTCAGGCGAATCGAGAACATCTCAAACATTCCGAAAAAAGTCATCAAAAAAGGGAAAAGGGAAGAGTGAATTTTTGGTATTCGGAAAAGAAACCTAAACGTTTCTATCCCCTGTTTTTTTTTTTACTTCTTATATGCGAAATCTTTTTTACTTTGTTACTTTATCCCATTCAAATCTTCAATCTATACGAGGCGGATACGAAGTTTTAAAATCTGTCATTTTACCTGAGTCGAGGTAAAGTATCCAAAAGCGTCAAAGTACGATCCTTGAAAAAGACACACACACACACACGAGCACAAAACATAACATAACAGAATTATACAAAAAGAAGTTAAATAGATAAAAATTAGGACATATTGAAATTAAAACATTAAAACAGGATCAAATAGTCAAACAATTTAGGTAGCCTGATGGCCAACCGGCTGGCGCTCTTCATGTTGGTACCCGAAGTCTTCAGGTTCTAATCCTGGCGGTGGCAATGTTTGTTGGCGATTCAGGATCCACGTTAAACTGCAAGTCGCGATATAAGTAGCCTACAGCGTGCAAAAAAATACCTTAGAGCTACAAACCAAACCAAACCAGGGAGCCACGAGGAGAAGGTAGGCTGTGCACGGTTCTAAAAAAAGTAGAGGCTGTATATTGTTAAAAAAAGTTTTCTTAAATTCACTTTGTACCTAAGCAAACATTTAATAAATATTATACTACACATTTTTTATTTATAGATGTCATTATATATGCAATTCAATGATGACATTCAATTGGAAAAAATTTTCTCGAAAGAAAATTTGCTCTAACGTGACATAATCTGATGAATAAATTTAAATTTGAACTTCTGAAAACTTCCTGATTATAATTATAACAATGCATATTTTTTATTTTCCGTAAACAAATTATTTTAAAACAGAACATTAAAAAAACCCTGATATTTAGAAGTTAAAGTTGCATGAACGTTTCATTTTATCTTCTAAACATAATTATATTTTTTTATATTCTTTTTTATATCTTCTAAAAACTCGTTTTTTAGAAGCATTAATGTTCCCTGCTAAACTGCCGGAAATAATTATTTCTGATTTCGAAACGGATTCGGAATAAATTTTATTACACAAATTCATATCTGGTCATTCATCAAATAGTGTTAAAGTCCTTTTATATTTATACCGCATAAGTATCGATAGTCTTTTCTTGAAAAGATTCCATTGTGTTTCCACTTTTTAAATTTATGTGAATATAAGTCTCCAAGTTCCCGGATCTCTTTTCTGAACCAATTTTCACTGTCTTCCCGACGACCATTCTATTTATACCTCTTCGCCTGTCTGTGTCTAACTGATTCCATCGTTCTTGTTTAAAAGATGATATATCGTACACAAGTATCGATACCAAATGTGAATCGATAGTTTGGCCCAGGTCTGTCGGGACGAAGGATAAAGCGCAGAAATCAGTAGAAAACGACGAGTTCAAAAGCTATTTTACTACAAGAGTTTTCGGGCATTTTGAAATCCTGCAAGAGTTGACAGTGTAATCACATCATCAATCACGTTTGCATGGGTTTAATTCTCATTCTATGTCCCGGATATGCTTCTTCAAGAGAATCGAGAACATCTCAAACATTCCTGAAAAAGTCATCAAAAAAAAATCGGGAGCCTATTTTTTTGGTATTTTGAAAAAGAAACCTTACACGTTTCTATCTCCTGTTTTTTTTTTTTTTTTACTTTTTATCAGACAAATTTTTTTTTTGTTACTTTGAAGATTTGAATGGGATAAAAGCAACAGTCTTTACGAGTTGGATACGAAGTTTTAAAATTTGTCTTTTTACCTGAGTTGAAGTAAAGTATCAAAGAGGGACAAAGTACTGTTCTTTTTTGTAACAAAGAATCCGCGATTCTTCCTAATGTATGTAAAGAAAGTACTATTTTATTCTTTATAAAATGTAAAAGTTTATAAAGTTTTTCATTTAATATAAAAGTGCCAAGTAGACATATATAATAATTGGAAAATAATTTATAAATCTGTATATTATAATATAAATTTATGAAATTATTTAGAGTTTAAATAGTTTATTTAATTTAACCAAATATGAATATTTTTGTAATAATCCACAAATTCATAACATTAAAATATAAATTCAATTTTTATCACAAAAGATGCTTATATTTGTGTATCCCAAATAATCATTAAAGAATATTCTAATAATGATATCATGGTATTTTACTATTGTTTTATATAAGAATATAGTAAAATACCATGATATCATGCTATTCTTGAGTTAAATAATAGAATATTTATGGTAAATAGATGTTTTTATGGGCTAACCAATTCAAATAAAAACTTGTTAATGTTAAAACAAAAATTAAGATACAAGATTAATCCTAATACACGACCTTTTATTTCTAATGCAGTTAGCAAAACAGAGACGGCTATCTTTATGCCATACGCAGATCCAGAATACCATAAAAACTAAGAAAAAAACACATTAGATCACACACACACAAACATAACAGAATTCTACAAAAGATGTTAAATAGATAAAAAATTAGGACATATTGAAGTTAAAACATTAAAACATGATCAAGTTTTCAAATAATTTAGGTAGCCTGATGGCCAACTGGCTCGCGCTCTGGCCGTTGGTACCGAAGGCTTCAGGTTCGAATCCGGGAGGTGACGTGTATGTTTGTTGGTGATTCGAATCTACGTTAAACTGTAGGTCCCGGCCTATTTAGGATAAAGCGTGCACAAGAGATTGCAGAGCGACAAACCAAATCAATCAATCAAAACTTAGACAGTCTCTCGCCTCCCAGTATTTGGAAAAACACACTGATCTGAGAGAGAACCGAGCAAATGAAGAGATGCTCAGCGTTCATCGCCGCACCATTGCAGCAGAGGAGGCAGGAAGGACTATCAACTATTTTGAACTTGTGAAGGTATGCATATAAGCAATCATGCATCGTAGTAGACGAAAGACAGCAAGCAATATTGCTTCTGGGGTAGCATGGGGATTATATACTGTACTAATATATTGTCTTCCAGCATTTATTCCTTGTTCTTTCTTTTAATTGTGACAGCTGCTTGGCCTTAAGGTTATATTGATTTTTGACGATACAGACTTGTAACTCACCTGGTCATTTGAAACTCGAATAATATGGCATCTGTTTTGGTCAGCTCATCTGCCTTTTCAATTCCAGGATGCCACAGTGGGAAGGAATCCATTGCGAAACTATCAAAACGATGTCTACAGGATACAATATAACCATGAAATTTACAAAAATTCAAAGAATCTAATATTGTAAAAGTTATACAGCAATACTTATTAGATGGCTGGGACATATTTTCAGGTATAACAAATGTAACTAAAAAGTTACTTTTTTAACAATTGAAGGCACCCGAAGAAGAGGAATACCAACCATTAGATGAATTGATTCAGTCGAAAGAGATGTAAGGGTCTTTGAGTCAACAAACAGCGATCTATTGCCCCGAAAAGAGTTAGATAGAGAAAGCTCATTGGTGACTGCCTTGGCCTGTAACAGGCTGTAGTTCTGACAAAGAAGAGGAGATTATTCAGTTCAACTACCGATTTCGTGTAAATTTGACAACCTGCCAAGTCGAACCGATACAATAGAGTTTCGTAATAGGAAAGAAAGGCGGTATCAAAATAATTTTACAATAAAAGCAATTTTTGATTTTTAATAAATAAAATTTAAATTGTAGGATATTAAAATAAATTGATTAAAAGTATTTTAGCGTAACTGTAAAAGATTTTTTCTTTGGAACTGCTTTGCACCGCTTATATCTGACTAGCACCACGAACAAGTAATCGATTCGTCCATTTCCGCTTTGAAAAAAAAAAATGTTTATCTTATCACTCAATCGACAATCGAATATACGAAGCTTAAAATTGTTTTCAAATAACGCCAAATTCATCTCCAAGTTCCTGCTAATTTTGAGATACTGTAGTAGTTTGTTTAATGCTATAGTATATTTTTCCTAAATTATGAAAAGTACATTACAAAGAGAGTCAAATTAAATAAATTAAGTCATAAATAATTTAAAATATGATAATTAATAAATTTTATTAACCATTATTTATGTTATATTTACAATGCAAATTATTTTATAATCTGTTTATCCATATTACTTATACACCCTTAAGATAATGAGTGGCTGTGAGAATAAATGAGAGCACACGAACTCAAATATTAAATAAATACTTCATCATTTTCTGAATAATGGGTCTGACTTGAAAATTTTCATAGAATCATAACAAATAATATTACTTCGAAATCGTAAACCTCAAAATAGTTCGAAGACGTTACTAATGCTCGTATATATATATATATATATTATATTCATGTTTTTATTTTTAATATTTCATTCCATTAAGAAAAACAATATATATATATGTATAAAGATTCGTATTTCCTTTTAATATTTAAAAGGAGATAAAAAAATAAATTTGAAAATTCTTATTTTCTTAAACTATTTTTCCCATTTTTGATTTTTAAAGAGCTTTTATATTATTTAAAAACATTTTCTAGAAGTTTCCTATTAATTAATGTTCACAAAATATATAAACGTATACATGAATATGTCTTTATTTCCGTCATTATAATTTTGTTAATTGTTTTAAAATAAACATAAAATAGATATTTTTTTGTAAATAGCAAATTGAAAATCCTGATAGTTGTTTTAAAAGTAAGAATACTGTTTTAATAAAAGATTTTATTTAAAAAAAAAAAATTAAATATTAAATATTTATAAAAAATATATAAAAAACCCTTCATATTTTTTAAAAATAAATAATTCCTAAGGTAAATAAAATTAGGTGGCAGTTGTAAAGATATTTAATAAAAAAAGGGGGAAAATTGTTTATTATTCATTTAATTTTAAAAAAAAATAAATTTAATCCACTTTTGCATACATAAGACATGTAAATACCATACTAACAAAATACTTTATTGTGAATCGGTATCATGAGGGTATATATTTCTCGAAAGTTTCAATAAAATACGCTGGGGAAATTATTTTAAAATATCAAAATTCCCTTCTGAAAAGATGCAAACTATTTTTGGTGAATATTCAATGTTTCACCCTTTCATTTTGGTTTATTTTATAATAAAGTGTAATTTTTTTAAAGTTAATCTTTAAGCTTTGTGCTTAAAATGTCAGAACTTTTTTGAATTTCTGGAAAATTTTAAATGAACTAACTTCAATTAAATTATTTATTTAATTAATATTTCATTGCAATTTAAAAGACTTTTGTTTTTATTATAATCTTAAAAAAGAATTTTGTTAATTATACACCTCTTCAAGATATTTGGGGATTTTTTTAGAGCTGATATTTGCTTATTTGATTTATTTCTTCTATTCTAAGTTGCTTTACTAACAACAACAAACATTGCTTTTGTTCTTCTTTTTGTATGAAAGTTGCCTAAAATTCCATCAAAGCTATTCATCAGTGTACATTTTCAATCATCACTTACAATTCTTAGTGAACCAAAATAGTTAAATTTTCTTAGAAGATTCATCATCTTCAGTCTGTTACATCTTTTGCAGAAATTCTTACGGTAAAATCCATAGAAAAAACGCATAAAACGATTGTTGATATAAGATCATAAAAACCTTTTTAAGGATTCGAGCTTGCTGCTTGCGAACAACTGGATCTCATTTCTAGAATTCTATATTTTCTTTCATTTTTAAGGCATCATCATCGTCATTTTTTTTTACTTTTATGAGGTCCCGGTAGGAAACTCATGTGAGTAAACAAAGGGTAAATGATCCTATGACAGATCCGTTGTGCCACTACAAATGTACGTTAAACCTGTTTGTTGTACATTATGAAATTTCATAACTATTTATATTTTTTTATAAATTATACCTTATTTATATTTCTTTAATTTATTTAAGAGCTGTAAATGATTTATTTTTAGTAAAAACAAGCAGATTCTGCTTGGTATCAGTTGCTCACATGATATTTCATAACACACAAGCAAAATATCGCAAATTCCATATTCATCTTATTCGGACAATTTGAATTAGATAAATAGTGAACAAGTAAATCGCCTTTTTTTATCCATCTATTGCAATTTAATTCTCCTAAAGCCCTAAAGAGTATTCCTCTTTTATAAATTACTTCAAAAAATGAGATAGTGAACTCTAAAAGTTCTCTATAGTCATTCATATTATCCGTCAGGCCTTGTTGAAATCTTGATTGACTTAACGACATTTATCCCAAGCATAATTTCGACGACAATAAGCATAACTGTATGTGCATAAGTTCACACAATGTAAAATTTGAATACCACAATACTAATGCACATTTATAAAATAATTATGGTGCATGGTATTGTGTGCATCGCACATCTTGCACAAAGTACTTATTCATGTCATATGAAAATTTTTTATTCAGTGGCATATAATGTGAATAAGGATTGTCTTATCTACAATTTGGAGACTTTCGAATAACATTATAAGAGCTAGCTCTATACAAGTCTCACTTATAAGAGCCAACGTATTCAGCAACTGCTACCGGACAATAATCTAAAGAGTGAAAGATTTGCACTGCAGTCTTATCAAAAATGGAGAAAGATGATGTTTTCTTATTTAGCATATGGACAGATGAAGTTCATTTCTCTTTAGAAGGGCAAAGTGGACGTATTAACTCCCACGGGTATGCTGAAATATCAATGCTATCTGCAAAAGTCGGTGCTTTCTGTGGATTTACCGTATCCATCATGATCGATCCTATGTTCCCAGAGAAGAGTCACAGACCTATGAGCAAGCGCCATGACAGATGCATGGATTATGAGTTATTCCGTACCATTATTCTTACAAAAGCAATAAACAGGACATGACCATTTTTCAGCATGGTGGAGCTCCACCGTACACGGCATGTCATTTGATGGAGTTATTGCAATCAACATTGGCATCGATTTCCTTTTGAACAGACATATATCATATATGATTGGACTGAGATCACCAGATAAGCACTTTGTAATTTCTGGTGGTGGCTACCTCAAATCATGTGTCTATAAAGAAAAATCATTAGTCCTTGACGGCACTGAAAGGTGCATACAACAAGCAGTAGAAACAATGATGTTGGATACTCACTAATACTGAAATGTGAGTGATGTACGTATTGATCGTTGTTATGAATCTAATTGAAATAAATGTCTTATGTCACGACTATTACATTCATGTGCCTTTTTGAAGCAACAACAACGCCCTCTGTTATCGGTATTCAATTTTTTGTCGTGTTTTCCAAATCCTGTGCCAGGTTGACTTATACGACTGTGCCCAAAAAGTAATACCAATTTGTTTTTCAAAAACTCTATTTAATCTCACAAATTTATTTCATCGCCTTCAAAGTAATCGCCTCCGGACGCAATGCACATACGCCAACTTTTTCCGATCCTCAATGCATGCTAAAAAGTCATCGGCCTTCAAAGCGCGCGCCAATTCACATTGAATCTCTTCAATCGACTAAAAGCGGTGTCCCTGGAGTGGTCTTTTGAATTTATGAAATAGACAGAAGTCAGTGGTTGTGGAACGATATGGTTTTAATTTTCGCCAAAAACGTCACGAAGAATCATTCAATGTGAGCTGTCGCATTCAGTGTTTTCGGTACCAATCGATATTTGACGTTTTGAGGCCCAAAATGGAATTATCTGATCCTTTTGAAATTCCAACATCATCAGCAAGGTCTCTAATTGTAAATTGTTAGTTTGCAAGCACCAAATCTTTAATTTTTTGGACGTGAGCTTCGTTGGGTGAGGGTCGACCAGAGAGCTCTTCGTCTTCAACGCGTCCTCTTCCTTCTTTGAATTGTTTATAGTACTTCTAAACGTTTCTTTCCGATATAGGAATGCTCACCGAATGCCTTCTGCAACATTCTATACGTTTACTCATACAAAATTTAATACAAGTTCTTTGCTCAATTAATTCAGGCATTTCAAAAATCGCCTGAATCAGTTTTAGCGTCTCACAAAGCCAAGCATAACCCAAACACTAATGAATATTTTTGTCGTCAAATTTCACTCAGATGTCAAGGATAGTTCCAACAAAATAAAAAAAGAAAAAAATGATGAAAAATGAAATGAATAAATTCCATGAGCCCGAAATTTTAAATTGAAAATTGGTCTTACTTTTTGGACACAGTATTAAATCTGAAAACTTGAGTGTCTCTCTAACTAATATATCGTTTTTATCGCTTTTTTAATTTTGCACTGAACTTTTGAACCATCATGCTTATGAATATGCATTTGTTTTAGATTTTTGTTCTATGCTTGCTTTTATACATGTATGGAAAGCAAATTATAGTAATCTCAGAAACGGAAATATTTGCAATTTTTCGTCTTTTATACATTTTTGCAACCGTACAGAAATTCTTAAGCTAAAAATGTGCGTTATAAAACTACATTAAAAGTTTCTCTTTGAATAAAAAAAAAAAATAGTTTCCTTTTTATTTTTGAGAAAAAGTATTTTCTAGAAACGATATCGTAAGCATATTATACCGTCATATGTTTCAAAAGATGAAGTAATAAAATAAACCGAATAACACACGTTACTATAAAAATAAATTATTCTTTTTATTTTTTTATATCGATGTATAAAAAGATACATTTTTCGAGTTTTAGTATAAAGTTTGAGTGGCACAGAAGTTGGAGTACTCTTTTTTTAATAACTTTCTTTATGGAATAAAATTTTCTGTATAAACGTAAAATTCTAATGTATAAATGCAAAAAATATTTGTTTGAGTAGTATAAATATGTAGGTTGAAATCCATTAGAATTTGAAATATTTGTTGTGTGGGTTTTAGTTGTATAGGTTTAAATATTTTACTATAAAATTTTGTTTTTTTCCGAACGAAAAAAAATAAAAGAAACGAAATTTAAAGAAAAAAATATTAAAAAAGCAGTTTTTAATAGGATAAAATAATTTTTTATATTAATTTCTATTAAATCTCAATTAATAAAAGTACTAACAGTCAATTATGTTCTTTTAGTAATTGATTGATAAAAACGCAATTGATATATATATTTGAAGAGTTGAGCTAAAATATAGTTTGTAAATTCAAAATGTTTGGAAGTTTTGCAAATTAATTAATATGTTAATGATGATCAGGTGAAAATAATTAATATTAATAAATCGGATAGAAAATTTGAGCTTGTAAAGTTGTATTATTAATTACTATTTAATTACAAGTAAAATATTTCTGAATTTTTTTCAAAAAGAGTATTTAAATAACATTTAAGAAGTCCCTTAGCTTATTAATACAATTAAAGCATTGTTTAAATTCTTAAATAAATAAGCATATATATATAATATAGAAATTTTAAAAACAAAAATATATAAAAACATTTTGCTAAAATATATTTTTTTTTTTACATTTAAAAAAATTTAATGTGTAATAATAAAAAAAAAGTATTTAAATAAGTGAAGTATACTATAGTAAATTATATAATGTAATGTAATATAAATATAATATATAAGTTAAGTACAAGTATATAAATTAAAGTAATTAAATTCTTCTAACATTTAGTTAAATCATAAAAAATTTATTATGTTTCCGTAATTAATAATTTATAATAATATTCAAAACTTGATTTGATAAAAAGGTTTATATTTTTAATATATACAATTCCAAATATTAAGTTACACATATTAGATAATGCAAACATTTTAAATGAAGATGAATTATTATGAACTTAATGCATAGCAACCAATTGCTTTTAAATAGAACAAAATAATAAATGCTGCACTTGTTTTAGAATACATTACATTTCTGACTTTTAATCTTTTAAAATTGAAAATTTATGAAAAATTAAAAATTAATTAAGATGAATAAAAATAAAAATAAATTAATTAAATTATTCTAAACGAGTAGAGAGAAAATTATTCAAACTTAAATCCTTCGTTCAGTTAGTTTTATTTAATCATAAGAGGAATTATAATTTTACGCCAACGCATTTAAATTATATATTTACCTGTATTTGAGAAATTTTTACTCTCTAATGCATTCAAGAAAAGGCTAAATGTAAACTAATCTTAACATTATTCATTTTACTAAAAGCAACGGTAAAGCAAAAGTTCTTAAAATTATCTAAATCTATTAAAAGTTTGTCGTATATTTTCTGTTTCAAGCTCAGGGGAATTAATTTATAAAATTCTGTCAAGTATGTTGATTCTATGCTTTTAATGGTAAGAATATAATTAAAAATATTTCAGATCTATAATATTTGATAACAATAAAAATTGAAATATAATTGACCTTTAAAAAATGTTTAATATTAAAATATATTGTTTGTTAAATATATATACGTATGCATATAAATAATATAAATAAGTAAATTATGAAAATATGCATATAAATATGTATTATATAAATATGCATAGATAAATATGTAATATATAATTATGTATATATCAATAAATAGGCCTATAAATCATATATTTCTTGTTTTGCAACAGATAATATAAAAATTGATACAATCTCTAATTTTATTATTAAAAAATATTTATTATATAAATAATATATTTCTTGTTTTACAACAGATAATAGAAAATTCAATTAAATTTTTCCATTGTTATTTTTATTATTAAGAAAATTTATTATGTAAATAATATATTTTTTTGTTTTTTTTTTTACAACAGATAATAAAACAAATGATTAAATTGCTAATTTTATTATTAAAAAAATTTATTATATGAATAATATATTTCTTGTTCTACAACATGTAATAGAAAAATTGATTCAATTGTTATTTTTAATGTTAAATTATGAAAAATATGCTTTTATTTAATTTTAATTAGTACATATATAAGAACATAGCATAGATAGCATAAGATACATAACATAAGATAAGATAGCATAGCATAAGATCTAGCATATTGCACTTTATAACAGCAAGTTAGGAAAAAGAAGACAAAAATAAAGAGGAAAAAAAAAAAACAACATCGTTTGCACTTTCTTTTCGAACTGAGAAAACGATTTTTTTTTTCTAGCAGACAATATACTGACAATGCCACCGAAAAGAATACTAGAGGAAAAGAAAAAAAGTAGACTTAACTCTTTTTTAAACATTGATATATAAATAAATATGCATATATAAATACGTAATATATAATTATGTATATATAAATAAATTGGTATTTTATTATTAAACAATTTATAATATAAATAATATATTTCTTGTTTTACAACAGCTAATAGAAAAATTGATTCAATTGCTCTTTTTATTATTAAATTTAAAAATTATACTTTTATTTAATTATAACTAGTACATATATAAGGATATATTAGCATAAATAGCACATAATCAGTACATACGAATAATTATAATACTTTATGATTCTATAATATACATAATTAGTACATAAATAAGTTGCATATACTAAATTACATTCGTAATTATAATTCATATAGTTCAAGTTAAAGAACATTATTAATTATAGTTATCCGTTTACATCAATCATCATTTAAATGAAGTTAATATAATGGAATAAATAATCAAAGATAATCATACTGTAAAAACTTTGCGATTATTCATTTTATCTCATAACTGCATTATTAAGTACTGAAATTACTCGCCATATCTCATAAAATTTTTTACCATCTCATAAACCATCACAAGATAAGTAATAGTATTGTCTTAAGTAAAGAAAAGTAAAAAAAGAACTCTAGCATATTGCACTGTATAACAGCAAGTTAGGAAAAGGCAAAAATAAAGAGAAAAAAAATTACAACATCGTTTGCACTTTTTCGAACTCAGAAAACGATTTTTTTCCCTAGCAGACGATATACTGACAATGCCACCGAAAAGAATGCTAAAGGAAAAGAAAAAAATAAAACTAGGCTTAACTCTTTTTTAAATTCTAGATGATAAACGCTCTTCTTCCAACTTTTTCTAGATACATTTAGGATTTTATTTGATCCACAAAAATTATTCTAGAGGGATCAAATTCTCGATATTAAAAAGTATTTTTTTTTCTGTATAAAAAGATATCAAAAATGCAAACCTCTCCGCCACTAGATTTCCTGAGGTTTTATTTAGACATATATTATCTCTATCTAAATACATTTTTGCTTGTTTGCTGCAGTTTTTTTTTTTATTTTCTTTTGTAATTTGCTGATTCGAACGTTGCATTAAGTTCTTTTTTTCTTTTTTCTTATCAATAGCGAAAATAAGAATGCATAGTTCTTTTTATGTGACATGTTCTTATTTTTAACGGGTATATCAGATTTTGAAAGACGATATATTATAATAAGTTCAATTTTATATCGGTTTCGCTTTAGCGCATCAGGGTTTGGAAAATAAGATTTAAAATCTCGATAAATTCGATTTTTTTCTCTATATTAAACGATAATTTATTTACTGAATTCAAAATCCACACTTTTTGAGACTAATAAATGTCCGCCCAAGATATTTTAATACTTGTTTCCTTGTATATTTTTTCTCATTTGTAGTATTTTTATTTATACTAATACATTATTTATACATTACTACATTTTTTTTTTTTTTTTTTTTTTTTAGTTTTTTTTTTATTTTCAAAATTTTTATCTAACAAATACTAGTGTGTATATATATATATGTATAATTTATATAGTAAGAATTATATTAAATTAACATAAAAATCTATATATTGAGATATAATAAAAGCCATTAATGAATCTTGTTATTTTTAAGATTGAAGATTATTAAAAACTTAAAGGTTTTAAAATTCATTTATGTAGCTTATGTTTAGTAATAAATGAAATGTATATTGCAGCATTTTTCCGACCGAAAGATTTGTAGCATTCCGTGCCCGGGAGAAATGAATGCATATTATTTAACAAGTACGTAACCATAACATATCGCTAAAATTTGACAGCATATAAACCGTGTTGCGAATAGTTATATTTCATGCATTTAGTGTTTTGTACTACTAAGAACAACCTGCTTCTGAAATCTGATAGCAGATATTTGGTGTCGTGTATAATGAGACGCATGAAATTAGCGATTGTCTATGAGTCCTTCACTGGTCCAAACAATTACAGATGTAATATGGACTACACCAGGAGTTGTTCCATCGTGATTGGTGATTTACTATGAGCTGAGAAAGGGTCCCAATGATAAGCGAGGAAAGCTGCATTAAGTTATTTTTTTCCCTTTCATATCAATAGCGAAAATAATAATGCATAGTTCTTTTTATGTGACACGTTCTTATTTTTAACGGAATATCCAGATTTTGAAAGACGATATATTATAATAAGTTCAATTTTATATCGGTTTCGCTTTAACGCATCAGGGTTTGGAAAATAAGATTTAAAATCTCGATAAACTCGTTTTTTTTTTCTCTGTGATATTAAACGATAATTTATTTAGTATTTCTGCATACTGAATTCAAAATGTACTTTTTTTTTTTGAGACTAATAAATGTTCGCCAAAGATTTTTTTAATACTCTTTTTTTTTTACCATTTGTAGTATTTTCATTTATACTAATACAGTGCTTGCTTTTTTTGTGTTTTCACTTTTTCTCTATTAAATATTAGATTGGATAAAAATTTATAATAATTTATATTAAATTAACATAAAATTCTGTATATTGAGATATAATAAAAATTAATGAATCGTATTATTTTTTAAGAATGAAGATTATTAAAAACTTCAAATTTGAAACTTTATTATTAGATTCATTTATATGGAATATGTTTAGTATTAAATAGAATATGTATGGTAGCCTTTTTCACACGGAAAGTGTTGTAGCATTCTGATCCCAAAAGATATTAATGTATATTCTTTAACAAGTGCATAACAACCTATCGCTCAAATTTGACAGAAGACAAGCAGTGTTGTGGATATTTATATTACATGCAATTAGTGTTTTGTACTAATGAGAACAACCTGTCTCTCAAATCTGATGGCAGATATTCAGTGTCATGGATAATGAGACTCGGGAAATTATTGATTGTCTGTGAGACCTTTACAGGTCTAAACAATTACGGATGGAATATGGACTACACCAAGATTTGTTCCATCTTGATTGGTGATCGACCATAAGATGAGAAAGTGCCTACTCCAATGATAAGTGAGGTAAGCTACATTAAGTTTTCTTTTTTATCAATAGCGAATATAAAAATGCATAGTTCTTTTTATGTGACACGTTCTTATTTTTAATGGATATATCCAGATTTTGAAAGACGATATATTATAATAAGTTCAATTTTATATCGGTTTCGCTTTAACGCATCAAGGTTTGAAAAATAAGATTTAAAATCTCGATAAATTCATTTTTTTTCTTTGATATTAAACGATAATTTATTTAGTATTTTTACATAAAGTATGTTTTACTGAATTCCAAATCTTCACTTTTTGAGACTAATAAATGTTCGCTCAAGAATTTTTTTAATACTTGTTTTTTGCATATTTTATTATGATTTGTAGTATTTTCATTTATGTTAATACAGTGCTTGTTTTTTTTTTTTTTTTTCAACTTTTTCTCTGTCAAATACTAGAATGAATAGGTGTAGAATTTTTACAGTAGGTGTGACATTAAATTAATATAAAATACTATATATTTAGATATATTAAAATCATTAATGAATCATGTTTTTAAGATTGAAGATTATTAAAATCTTAAAGGTTTAAAAATTTATGTATGTGGGATACGTTTAGTAATAAATGGAATGTGTATTGTAGAATTCTTTCCACCGGAAGTGTTGTAGAATTAAGTTCTCAGGATGGAGGAATGTATATATTTTAACAAGTACGTAATAACAATCTATCGTTCAAATTTGACAGCAGATAATCAGTGTAGGAGATAATTATATTACATGCAATTAGTGTTTTGTACTAATGAGAATAACCTGTCACTCAAATCTGACAGTAAAAATTCAGTGTCATGGATAATGAGACCTCATGAAATTAGTGATTGTCTTTGCGGCCTTCACAGGACAAAACAATTACAAATGGAATATGCAGTATATATACACAAATGGAACCTATATACACCATTAGTTGTTCCATCGTGATTGGTGATTTACCATGAGCTGAGAAAGTTTCTACTCAAAGAGAAGTGAGGGAAGCTGACACTCTCGCTTTTGAAGGATTTTTTTTTTAAAAGAAGGTTTTTAGAGAAGAAAAAAAGAGTTCTGCGAGGAGTCAAAAGAAGTGTTGTTTCTCTGAAAGTGATTGAATAGGCCGGAGTTTCCGCCTGTTTACAAAGGGAACTCCTTGTGGTTTCGTGTGTCACGCCGTGTGATACTTAAGGTCTGCCGCAGACCTGGCAACTGCGCAAGTTATAGGCATGTGCTCTGATGAATTGTCATGCAGTCTCGCATTGTCCTGCAGAAAACTATCATTTTGAAGCCTACTGGCTAGTTCACCTTATCAACCTATCGTAGTTTCGTCTGTGTACCTGTCATGTGTACAAGGGTTGTTCTACTATCGTATTTGATGGTATCCCAAACCATTAAACCACTTTGAAGTTGACGTTCAACAATAGTGGTTCAGTAGATTCTTGACTGCAGACTCTCACCTCGCGACTATCATCCGACAAACGAAAGTGAGACTTGTCGCTGAACACCACATTGCCATTCAATTTTTCAAGTGGATCGTTCCTGAGAGACCATCGCAATCTTTCACTTCAATATGTTGATATCAATGGCAGTTTTCGCAAAGGGTGGTTTGTGCGCAAGCCGCTTTCTCCAAATATTGAAATATACTGTTTCACCAGATATTAAAACATCAACGCTGCCTGCACATTTAATTTTTCAACATGTGTTAAAATCAACTGCTAATATCAAACCCTTGTTATCTGAAGAATTGAATTGACTGGCGTTAAACTCCTCCTAGCGCCGAAGTACTCTTAAATAACTGCTGAAATCAATTATTAAACAACCATTCCTACTAGAAGAATTGTTACATTTTCTATGTAGAGCAGTGTAAAATTTCCATTAATCATTATTTTTTTTCAAGATACACCTAATTGCTTTTATAAATTGATTGATTTGTGGTCTAAAATATCACTTTTCAGAAAAAGAATGTATTCGGTATACTGTCCACTTATAAACGCTTGCATCACACTATGCTGATAAAACAGAGTATAATTATTCCATTTATTTATTTGTATTCAAGGTCAGGAAATAGCTTGTCCATTCGAAGACTTTATTAAAAGGGAACAACAAATGTTTAAAAATGAAATACTTTTTAATATACATATGCTAATTATAGTCCAAAAACCATATTTTCAATTTCTTAAGAAGTAACCTGTTAGCTGTGTCTATACCATTAATAAGACAATCGGAGAATCCTCCTGCTTGCCATTAAAATAGAAAATGATTGGGCATTCATTTCATCTCATAATGCTATTAAGGTTTTAGTTTACAGATTTCAACCAATAGGATTTCGTCTTGCATTGAGTTGAAGTACTGTTAAATGAAACCTTGGCTATTCTATCGTTATTTATTAGGTCCTTGATAGCTTTTATGACAGACGGAGGATTACGGAGATGCGCTGCTACAAGTAGTAGACTTATTAATGATGCTAGTAAGTGGATTAGCGTCTTTCGAAACTAATATTGGGAATATCTTAGCGTCCGGCCTTCTAAGATGATGCTTATTTCCGTATAATGAATTGGGAGGATTTCCGTTTTATGTATTCAGTTTCACTGAAATGGATAAGATTGTTATTTGAAATATGTCTTTTGACCGGAATGCATCAAATGAGCACGTTTCAAAGAAAAGTGACACAACTCAAAAAGGTTCTTGCGTGTGTTTTATTTCATAAATTTTGAAGATTTTGTAATTGTTTGTCGATAAGAAATTTATCATTAAAGCAGTTGTTGAATTAATCATTATATAACAATTGCTTTTATTGTAACTTTCTTGAACTTTCAGTACTTTTTTTCCTTTTAAATGTGAATTTGTGTTTATTTGCATGTCTTTTATTCCATTTCTTAAAATATTTAACCTCTATTCGAGTTGCTTTAAGAGTATCTTTATCTAACTTCTAATACTATAGCGGCCTGATAGCCAGGTGGCTAGCGCTCTGACAGGCTGCCGCAGGCTTCAGGTTTGAACCCTGGTGGTGGCTTGGATGCTTGTAAGCGGTTCGGAGTCTCCTTTAAACTGCAGGTCCCGATCTGTTTAGCTCTCGTGTGCACAAATTGATCGTAGAGCGACAAACCAAGCGTAACGCTACAAGCCCATGGTGGGCCGAGGCCGTCCTCCTGCTGGCTAATTTCGAGACAGGGGTTATTTTTTTTTTCTACAAGGTAGGATTGTCAAACATAGACATTAGACCGGGACCTACGACGCAAAGTGGATTCAGAACCACTACAAACATCCAAGTCACCGCCGAGACTCGAACACAATACGCCTGTGACATCGAACCTGATGCACAACTTGGTGTGTATATATTCTTCTTCTTCATGGGCATAACAGCCTAATAGTCGCTAAGGCTGTCTGCCTATTGGCAGATTTCGAAATAAGAAATAATTTCTTTTTACTGGGTAAGGATGTCAGCCCTACGCTGAATACAGTACAGTCATGTTAGACCAGGATCTACGATCTAAAGTGGATTCCGAGACACTAGAAACATTCATTGCACACCTGTGGCACCGAGGGCCAGAGAGCTAATCACTCGGCCATTAGGCTAATATATTTACATAAGGATTTAAATATTATGCAATCATTAATTATGTAAACTAAACGCAATTATCTAAACTAACTAAAATATTTCTGTGAAGTATTTTGTTAAATATAATTCAAAGTATACAATCTTAATTGTTTTCAATAGAGCTTTCCTATAAAATATGATTTCTTGATCCTTTTAAGAAAAAAAAGGCTATTATTGCTTTATATTTTATTAAATAAAACGTTGTCGTGTAAAACATTTAACATTATTTATGATTGGAAAAATTAATGATAATTGTACTTAAGATTTTATGTAAATGTCCCGTAGGGAAGTGTCTTTCGCGCATCCTGAGTAAACCTGATTATCGGGTTTTCGGTTTAGAAGTAGAATCCTTCCGCGTATCTATAATTATATGTTTTTAAATGTTTTAAATGTTGTATTTGTGTCATGTTTGTGCATGTGTAAATAGAGCTGTGAGTTCTTCAACCTGTGTCTCAAGTATTTCAACCCAAGTACGACAGTCGCACAACTTGTATGAAACAATATTTAAGTTTCTTTTAATTTGAAATTTAATCATTATTAAAAGTTAAAAGATGCATTTATTTTTTTTTAAAGTATTAGAAAGAAATTTTATATTGAAGTAAACCTATTCTTATTTTAATCCATTTGTAGTCGATATAATATATGATTTATGCTTTACTAAACACTCATATCATCTTAATTTCTTTAAAAGTGTCATCAAAATAATGTTGACAAAATAATACAAAATATACCAATAATACGTATACAAATACAAATCATGATATATTGTCATTATTTATATAAAATATAATCTGTACACATATGACAAAATATGTTGATCAGAACTGTTTTCCTTAAAAATATATTAGACAATTAATAACTTTAATAATTGATTATTAAACAATACTGGAAATTAATTTTTATCACAATTATTTTACCACCTAATATTAATTTTATTACAAAAGAAATGTAAACAATTTGTTTTACGTAATATTTGCTATATATATTTTACTAATACATAAGGGTAGGGAATTAGTTATTGTTAACTACGAAAATTATATAGTGGAAATAATGCTTTTCAAATATTAATAACAATAAAAGACATGATTATTTCACCATTATTACTATGTTTGCAAAACTGTTATATTTTTCTCGTCAAATTATTATTATCTGATATGTGTATAATATTGAATTGTTTTATTTAATAATAAAACAATTCTAATTACATTATTTCTTGTTGTAAGGTTTATGCTAGCAGTATTATTTTAAGCCATATAACAATACATTAGGTGTGAATGAACTTTGGAATATATGAGTTTATTAAAATAAACTATATATGATAGCAGGTACTATGTATCGTTTCATTGTTGTTTTAGATTATTTTGTATTATTTTCATTAATTAATTATGAATTCTGAAAATTTGATATAATGTATATACTGTATTCTAGGATTTTTATGTTGTGTCCTAACAGTTTTATATTTATTTTTATAATACGAAACGATTAAGGCATACTGCAATAAATACGGGAATTAAATACTAGTTTTAAAAATTTAGAAGTTGTTGCTACTCAATTCATCATCTTTTTTAAATAATTACTAAGGTTTATCATTTAGTGCAAGGATCCAAAGACTTTTGGGAATCATGACCTACATATGATCACTATAACTTCGCGACTAAATTAGCTAACTTGGCGAGCGATAACTGTAATTTAACAAGGAAAATAAATAAAATAAAAGTAAATCAAAGAACATTTTTAACACGTGTATTTTTAATTCCGCTACCTATAATAAAAAATAAATAATATTATATTATAAGTTTAAAATGGAACATGTTTTATTATATAAGAAACAACTATTTAGATAGATATCTAAGCTAGTTCTTTATTGACAAAAATTCTGATCTCTTAGTCAACAATAAAACAGAAAATATTGAATAAAATATTTTTCTAATATTTCAATATTTACTCTTCTTTTATTAAACTAAGGATGGTTCATGTTAAGCTGCTTTAATCCTTTTTCGAAAATTGAAAAACCTTTTTTGAAAAATCCTGTAATACTAAAATAAAATGGATAAAGGTTGTGGGTTATAGAATCTCTGATTTAGTGCTTCAATATATTCTGACTTTTTTTCTTTTATTTTGATGTAATAAAAATTTTTAACATTGTAAAATATAGGAGGTCTTATGAACGTAATTTAATGTTGCTGATGATTAAGATAAGTCTCGCCACCAATACATTGAAAAATACGTTAATGAAAGAAATTCATCTTAATATAGCTATGGTTAGAATTTTATTTATGAAAAATTCATTTTTGCATGTAATGTATTTACTGATTATTTAAAAATTACTGTCCTCCTTTTTAAACTAATAGTAAATAATGTTCTTGTTTAATTAATTTTCTTTTGATTTTCCTTCTGAATTTTATGATATATCATCTAAAAAGTAATCAGTAAATAAAAAAAAATTAAGATATACTGCTTAAGATGAAACATTTGAACCGAGATGACAACATGTCGAGCTTTCGAACTTAAAATACATACGAACTGAGTTGATATCTTTCAATAGATCCTGAATCACAAGATACAAGGACAAGATAGAAATGGAAACGATAAATCCAGAGACTGAAAATTCTTGTTAGTTTCAAGAGATAGATATTGTGGTGATCCTTGTCACCGTACAACCTTTGGTATGTCATATTATGTTGTCATAATACAAATTCAAAGTGTTTGGTTCTTCATAACCAATCCAATTAAATAAGATATCCACTTTAAGACAAAACATCTGACTAAGAGGAGAACATAACGAGCTTTTGAACTTAACATATGCATAAAAGGCTTCGAAATTTGGTAATGGACGTCGAATGGTAAGATATTATGTTGAAGATAGGAATGAATATAATATTGAAAAGTCTTTCTGTTGGGCAGGAGAAGATAGGAATAAAGATGGTGAACCTCGACACCCATACAACCTTTGGGATGACAAATTATGGTGGCATAATGTAAATTCAAGGTATTTGATCCTTCAAAATCGATCTAATTAAACAGAGTATCCACTTTAAGATTAATCATGTGAACCGAGATGACAACATGTTGAAATTTTGAACTTAATACACACGCGAACTGAGTCGAAATCCGTCAATGGATGCCGAATAGCAAGATACTGTGTTCAAGATAGAAATGTATAAGATGAATTCATGGACTGAAAAAGTATTTCTGTTAGGCTCGAAGAGATAGGGTTAAGAATAGAGATGCACTCCCACACCTCGTGTAAAAATAAGGCCAATAAATCTACTCAAGGGGAATTGTGTTTAGGAACGTACAGGTGTAAAAGAAGTTTGCCTAAGATGCCCACCTGTTATGAATACGATAATCCATATACAGTAAAGTCTCTCTGTCAGTGGAAATATAGACAGAAAGACTTTACTGTATATTACTGTATATGGATTATCGTATTCATATGAAATAGACATAGGGTTAAAAGTGAACATCGCACCCCCAAAAAGACATAGGGTTAACGAGGTGAGCATCGCACCAGATACAACCTCTGGGATGCCAAATTCTGGTAGCATAATTCAAATTCAAGGTATTTGGTGTATCATAATCAACCCAATTAAATAAGATATCCACTTTAAGATGAAGCATCTGAACCAAGATGATATCATGCCAAACTTAATATATACACGAACTGATTCGAAATCCGGCAATGGGTGCCTAATCGCAAGATACTGTGTTTAAGAAAGAAATGGATTCCATAAATTCATATAGGAAATCTAATCCATATGTCCATAAATGGATTCCATAAAGACTGAAAAGTCTTTCTGTTATGGATGCTAAAGGATTGTGATCCTTACTCCCGATACAGCATTTGGGATGACACATTATGGTGGCATAATGCATATTCAACGTATTTGGAACTTCATAATAAACACAATTATATAAGTCAACTGATTTCTAATCAACTTTAATAAATACTGCTAAGTCTGCAGTATATTCCCTGCTTTAGCAAACAAACTCGCTTCAAAACGCCAAATATTTGACGAAACTTGTTCAATAAAAATTAAATTATTTATGTCAGAAATAATTGCAAAATTCCTGGCTGGCTTATAATAAGTTGAAAAATAGATACCTCTTTAAGCCATAAATTTTAAAGATTTATTAGATAATATAAAAATAAAATTTTGACAAAAATTAGATTTGACTATATTGTAAAACATAATTTTATTTAGTAATACTATAGTACTAATAATAATATCATCAGTCTTGCTCTTTAAATGTTTTTTGTGTATAATTAATCTATCTTCATATCTCCGATATTTATTATATATTGTCAGAATTAATTAATTTGCTTCAAAATTTACCAGCGAGAAATTATAAAAAATGTGTACTAACTATTTTTTAATTAAATAAAAATCTTATTTTTTATTTCCATCAGTATTTCATGTCTCAAGATGGCACAAGCCTTAAAAACTCTTTGGCGCAATTAGTTAAGTAATTTTTTTTTTTAAAAAATGAAATAGGAAATTTTAGTTTTTATTTTCAATTTATTTTCTGAATTGATATTATTAAAAAAATTAGTGCTAACGGCTTAAAAATGAAAAAAAAAAAATATTAGGAATACTTGGACAAAAATAATTCCTTTATTCACGGTAAGTTATTTAAAATATCATATCATTAATTCTATCCTTAATATTAACATATACATTTTTTATATTATCATACATTATTATATTTATATTATATTTTCTAAAACCAGGCAATGCCAGGTCATATTTCCTTGAATGTTAATAAATAGCATTACTAAATATATGTTCTTAGAGGTATAATCAGACTTATACCATTCTTTATTATAAAAAAATATCTATATAAAAAAAAAAAAGCCTGCTCAGCTACGTTAATCAGCTTTCCGCCATGTTATATGCCTTAATGTCCTCAATCCAGCTCAGTGACTAGAAAACAGTTAAACTCCAAATAAACATGTTGTGTATCAAAAATACTACAAATGCCTGTTTCGCTGTAGATATGACGTTTTTTTTTTCCATCAAAGCTTCACTTTTTTTTTTCACTGCGTCATTGTTCGTGTCCTTCATTTCTTTGAACAGTAATTGGTGGAGCGGGTGTTTCACGTGACGTAATCACCGACCGGGACAACTGGTGAAGGGTGGGACACATGGAAAGAATCGTTTGGCTCTAAAAAAAAAAAAAAAATGTCCAGCAAGCGTGTCAAATATGTCAGCCTCATTGGGAAGCTAAACAAAAGGTTGTCTTGAGCGACTTAAATAAAAGGGGTTGCCATCTACAGATACAAGGGCATTTTAAAGGTTGGTTTTGGGAATGATTTCACTCCTGTTTTTCAATTCCTTCTATTAGCTCACATTCTCCCTATATATATCTTGTTCAGATTTTCAATCGTTAATAAAATACTTTTATTCATCTACTCAAGTTCAAATACAGTTTTTTTTTTTTGCACTTGTAGTGGAGGACACTGGATGTTAATACACTTTTTTTTTAAAATATTAATTCATTCATTAAATTTAATGAATTAATTTTCAGTTTTTTTTTAGGTTTAAGCTCCATATATCTACCAATACATATCGATAGATAAATTTAAAAAAAATGAATAAAAAATTATTTATAAAGGACTTTCTGCAATAGAGTGAAAAAAAAAAATTTTTTTTTTTTTTTATATTACTTGTTTTTACAAATAGATAGATAAGTTATTTATATAAATGCACATAGTGGCTTAACAATAGGGTAGCAAGACGGCAAATTGTCATTGGCCCCTTCCGAGTAGAGGCTATGCTATGAGTACAGGAAAGGCCGGATATACAGTATTAAAAATAAAGTAAAATTTATTTATTTCATTTTTTATTCATTCTACTTAAATTTAAGTTACTATAGTGATAAATTAAAAATGTGTATCAAGATTTTACGTTTGAAATCTTGATACACATTTTTTTTTCTTGATATAAATCTTGATACATTTCATTTGCATGAAAAATATATCACATCTGGTAATTATAATATATATAAAATTGTTACGCAAGAGTAACCCCCTGATGTTAGTGATTATTTCTGGTACGTAAATAGGTATTTAGAAATAAAGATTGGAATTCCCTGCTGCCACCTATGTGCCACTAGGGCATTTTAAAATTCACTTATGGAATTCCACTGATTCTTGAATTGGCACTTACAAAATTAAAAGTGGGGAATTCTTGCTGGCAAATCAGAGACTTCCCGAAAGCGGCGAAGTTTCTTGTTTCGCGGCGACACTATTATCTTAGATAATAATTAAATACAAATTAGATAAAAAGCAAGTCTAGTAGCAGAAAATATCTTAGTGAGAGTTAAAAAAAAAAGGAAAAGAAAGATAAGAGTTTGAAGAAAAAAGAAGTTACCTAAAATAAGTCAATTCTTCAAGAGTGAGGAAGAAACAAACCGACAGTGTGGCGAAAATAAAGAAATTAGCCGAACCGAAAGTGATAGTATTGCAGTCTCCGACAACCAGAGTCACCACAACCCTGTGCTGTGGGATTTATTTGTGATATACACAATCAAAATCAAAATCAAGTGACTGAAATCGACTTGGAAAAATGACACCTTCGTCATACATCAATGATAAGGATCATTTTAAATGAACTGTGCTTAAATGATGAAGTGAAATGGTTTGTGATCGATAATTGACATTGCAAACCTAATGGTACCTTTAGGTAGTACTTTATTAAAAAAGAAAAAAAAAAAACAATGAGGATACATTGCATTGAGGGGGCTCTCATTCAAATCATTTGCCACAGGCTTCAAATAGTATAGTTACGTCACTGATTGCTGATTGATAGGATAATGTCCTATCGTAAAAGAAATAATGGGAACACAATGTCTTTCACAAGGACAGTTAGGAATGACGGCTCATATATATACGTGAGGAAGAACATGGAGTCCTGACTATCGACGAGAGATGCTTTACACACCAAGTCTCATTGTTTGCTGTCTCACTTAACCAATTACCATCCTGACTCTTTGAGTCTGAAAAATTGTGACCGCAACGCAGGTTCACGTTAACACTGAGCACAAAATCATGTAATAGATATCAATATTGAAATTAGGTGCGCAGTAGATCTACCTCCCCCTTGGTGCACCTGGTAACCCTTTTCAGTGGCTAAAAGATCTGCAACTTGGCATTATGTTAGATTAATAAACTCTGTTTCAGCCTGTTTTGTTGTATTCTCTGTTCTTTTTTATTTTTCGTTGTTCTTTTTTTTTTTTTTTTTTGCTGTAACTGTTCATAATCTGCCATTGGAAATAAAAAAAATATATATTGAAATTTGGAAATTATATTACATTTTTAGCTTAAATGTGGTTTTTAAATAGAGAATTACGAATTCGCTACTAAATTCATATACATTCGAACTGTTTTTACGCTATGATTGTATTAATATTTGTTTCATTTTTCTTTAATAAGGGAACATATAGTCTTTGTACACAATTTATTTTAAATAAACAAATAATTTGATTTTATATTTTAAGAAAAAAAATCTCATTTCATATTTTAAATGTTTGACAAGTGTTTCGAATTGAAGAAATGTAATGAAGAATTTTCTAATTTCCCATCAATGTTTTGGAATGGTGTATACATTTTTTTTTTGTTTATTTATTTCCCTCAATCATTTTGTTTAAAATAATTTTTTGTCTTTTAAGAAATTCACATTCACCACTGAAATAACTGCACATAAATAACATGTTCTTCAAGTACAAGAATACTGATACAGCAGCAGTTCAGATAGAACATTTTCTTTTGTTCTAATGCAGCTGGCAAACACTTAGACAGCTTGGTCTTGGATGCCTTAAAGGCAAGCGCTGCACAGACGTTACTCACTTTGCATTACCCAGGGGGCGCGTGTAACCAGATAGAACAATAAAAAAGATAAATTGAAATAATATTAATATTAAATTACTCGACAAATAAATTAAAATTACCAAAAAGGCCATACATTTTTTAAAAATAAATGAACTTGAAGTTGTTACTAATTAATTTTTAATTAAATAAAAACTTTAACTTTTATTTACATCACGATATTGTGTTCCAAAATGGTGCAAGCCTTAAAAATAACAATTGTAAAAAATAAGTTAGGAAATTTACAGTGTTTATTGTTTAATTTATTTTCCGAACTAACACTACTATATTGGGGACTGATGGCCAGTGACTACTACTCTGGCACTCGATTGCACAGGCTTCAGGTCCGAGTCCCGCCGGTTCCATGGTTGATTTTAGTTACTCAGAATCTACTTTAAACAATAGATCCCCTGTCTAACATGATTGTAGAGCTTTGAACGTAGGGTGACAACCCTACCCCATAAAAAGAAAAATATCTGTCTAGCATAGGGTATGTAAATGATGCCCGAGTGACTAGCGTTCGGCAGATCGGTGCCATGGACGTTTGTAGTGGCTCGGAATCCACTTTAAACCGTACGTCACGGTCTAATATGACTGTACAGCGTAGGGCTGGCAAACCTACCCTGTAAGAAGAAAATATATCCTGTCTCCGAATATCTGCAAATAGGCAGACGGCCTTGGCCCACCATGGGGCTGTTACGTTAATAAAGAAGTATACCACTATATCGTTAAAAATTAAAGCTTACACGAAAGTTAAGAGTAATGTTAAATTTAAATAAAAAATGAGGAATAATTTTTTTTTAAATTCACTAAAAAAGAAATAATATTAAATAGTTAGGGCCAATAAAAATAGATTGTATGAATTTATAAATACGCTAGTTTTATTAATGTATATGAATAACAATTCTATAAATCCATTCTTTGTTTATTGGAAACGTATGGCCATAACAATACAGTAGGTTCCTATTAACTTCAACTCACTTAACTGATAAATAAAAAGGAAATGGCTCTTATAAACACTCTACTAAACGGCTTTACTCAGAGTGAGTGACACGGAAATTGTCACACTAAAATGAAATCGCTTCTAGGTGAAAAAATAAGTCCGCTATCCTAGTCGTTTTATTTGTCAATAAAGTTAATGTTATAGCCAAACTTTATTGTCCATTTGCGAAACTACAGTCGACTAAAGAGCATCGTAATTAAAAGCAACACTTTTTTTAGGTCAGAAAAGCAGTATTAAATGTTTAAAAATCCGTACACAAAAGATGGAGTTGTTATTTTTAATATGAAAAATATTAATTTCTTTTACAGCTCTCAAAATTTTAAATTAATATCAAATTTAAGTAAAAAAAAAAAAAAACGAATAAATTTATTTAAAAAAAATCTATAAAGTTAAATAATTGTTAAAAACTTTAGTGTTGGGAGAGCTTTTTAACAATTTGTAAGAAAAGACATTTTTAATTATCGGTATTCGTCATTGCAGAAAAATCAGCGTTGACAAGGGCGAATAAACAAAGCCTGCTGCTGTTGTACGTACTACCACAATTTAAAACGTGCAGTGTGCAGGTTCGGCAACCTGATTGTAACTGCGTGTGATTGGGTTTATATACTTGAGGTGCAGGTTGGAGAACTCATAGCTTTATTTACACATGCACAAACACCACACACATACAATTAGAGACACGATACTGAACACATTTAAATGGCATATAATTATAGATATTCGCCGAATACCCAATACTCGCGCAGGATGCGTGAAATAAACTTCCCCCTCCAAGTGAAAGTGGGGCAAACTAATACGCAGGGTTGCGTTAAATATGAAATATATTTCCTCTCAGGATGAGAGACTGTAAACTAAACGTTTCTCAACAAAAAGTGCTTGGTAGGGTTGTACTTCCTCTCGGGTGAGCATCTTGAGGCCGACTGACACTACATGGGGCGCTCCTGACGGTGCGCAGGAGGAAGCCCAGTTACAAACGGATATCACCGAATCTGACAGCAGTGAAGCCTGAAAACTTTCCACCCTATGAATTCATTGTGTTTACCTCAGAAAGTAGATACTAGAACTTTCGATTTGGGTTCATTTGTCAAGTTTTCGACTAAAAAAACTCTACATAGGAAATTGAATGGATCTATTATACAACTACTAAGAATATAATATCTCCTGGGTATTCTGTTCTGCCGTTTTCGTCCTTAATTCATGTAATTCTTAAATTCATATAATTTTTAAATAAGTATTTAAAAATTATTTTTAATAAAAAAAAATACTTTAACGAAATAAAAAAATTCAGCAAGAATTAAGTCAACATTGCGAAATTATTTTAAAGTTTTACTTCTACTACAATAAATGGTGGCATTAGATGTTAAATATTTAAGATATTAAAGTTCATTTATAATCGCTAATCTTTAATTTCCCAAGTTCTTATGTAAATATTTTTATATATTATTCATAAAATATTATATGGAATGTAATGTTTTCTATTTTCGACTATAAAATAGTAAACAAAACATCATTACATAAATCATAATTAACTTAAAAAAATAGCAAAATCTAATACATACAAATTTAATACATACAATCATATACATACAAATTCAGTCTTACATACTTGTAAAAATACGGCAGAAAAATTAAAAATGAGATCTTTTTTATTTATCCAAGTGTGATGGCAACATTTGTACACCATTATTAGTTTCGGTTTGGTTTGTCGCTCTAAGGTCATCTTGTGCACACTTTAGGCTAAACAGACCGGGACCTACGGTTTAAAGTGGATTCCGAACTACTACAAATATCCATGCCACCGCCGGGACTCGAACACGAAACCTGTGGTGCCGAGCGCCAGAGAGCTAGCCACTCGGCCATTCAGGCCTCACACTATTATTAGCACTATATTGTTCCTTGAATTCATTGTCACAAAACATTTAATATGATTGCAATATTAGGGCTGTAGTTTGTAAGTTGGGCAACCAGATAATAACTAGATATGGTTGGGTTGAGATACTTGAGGCACAGGTTCTATAACTCAGTTTTATTTACACTCCCACAAGCACCACACACATCCAATTAGAGACAATATATTTAGTTAGGTAACAATATTTAACACATTTAAAGAGATATAGTTGCAAATTCTTGGAAACCTTCCACGAATCTAGAATTATACTTCAAATATAAATATACTTCTTCTATACTCAATCTATAATATTATCTTCCTAATATTCAATCTAAAATGTATTTCCTCTCCGAGTAGGCCAACTGACAATTTCTTCTGAATGCCACAGGGGACGCTCTTGCCAGTGAGTAGAAGGAAGCATTGTTATAGGATCTAATTTTAAAAATGTATAATCAGTCGGGAATCAAATCTTGTACTCTAGAGGGTTACGATACAAATCCATTTGACCAACATGTCCTGATAAAACTTTTTTATTACTTTTATAAGGGGTGTTAAATTTTCATGAATAAATGTCCATAGTATGTATTACAAAGTAGGATGGACCACACTATAAACACCTAACGTATATTGTTAACAAAAATTCATATACAATTTTATCAAAGCAAATAAAATATGTTCCAAAAATAAAAGCTTTTATAAGATATATATACTCGTTTACATTGTATCCCAAGGGTTATTTATGTAGGTTTTAAATTAGGGCAAACTTAAATAAGTCATTATTTGAAATGTAAAGGATTTTGGATCTATGAATCTATTAGGCTAATTTAATCCACTGAAAAAATTTTGTTTGGAAATATTTCAATTAAACACTCCTTTTGTACAAAAATGAAACGTTGGAAAATTATCTATAAATGTAAATCTGTAATAATCTTTTTATTAAAAGAAGTTTCAACAAAAAAATTATTTTTACTGCATTTTTAATACCGAATTTTAAAATTTAATTATTTTTTTAATTTAATCGAAACTGTTTTTCTCTATCATGTATGAGTTTTCTGAGATAATTAAGTAAAATGTTTACACTACTACAGCTTATATCAGAGAAGCATAATTTACAAAAAATAAAAATGTTATATCACAAAATATTTGTAGTTTTTATAGTACTGAATTTGAAAATTAAAAAAAAAAAAAAAAATTCTTTTGCTCTGCCATCTGTGAAAAATTTCATAATATTTTGTTTTTCCTTACATTTTAATAAGAATGCTTAAGTTTTTCTATCATTCAAATTTCTATGAAAAAATTAATCTTTCATTATTTACCTATTGAATTCCTACCAAAATTCCTTCATTAATTTTTGCTTCACAAATTTTGAGAAACTTTTCCTTGAAGTAATAAAAAAAAAAAAAGGCTTTCAAGATATTTTCAATATATCTAATTTAAAAAAGAAAGATAGTTGTTTTAAAATTAGTTAAATGTTAATTAATAAAATATTTTCACTGATGTATAAGATATTTTTGAATATCATATAATCAATAAAGGCTTTTTATGATCCATGCAATCTTACCAGTCTAAATGGAAATGTTTTTGTATCCAGACTGTAAATCGCATAAAGCCCGACACGTGGCTCTGTGGCAACGTGCACTGCTAGTGCGCATTAGGGCTGAGGTTCGATCCGCTAGTGGCGTCGTTTTAGACACACTGTTTCAAAAAAACTCTCGATGTCGTTTGGGATGTTCAGCCTCTTGCCACGCTAGTCAGATTACCTGGCGGAATTATCCGGGTTTTCTCACATACGATATGCAAATACAACATAGTTCCAACTCCCGTCACGACAATTCGCATTCAACTAATAAATCACTGGCACAATCTTCTTATATGAAACTTCTTAGCAGTTTTAAAAAATAATTTACTTTCACGATAAAAAGCCGATTCTACTTTTTTAACTATGGCAGTTTTAGTGATTTTTTATGTCAAATCTGGCTCTAAATCATTTAAGTTTACTTGTATATCAACAAATAAATTTCCTTGAGTTTATAAATGATTAAAATCTCAGAAGTTTTCCTTATTTAAATAACAGTGTCTTTTTAGTTTGTTCTTAGGTTGTATAAGATACGAACCTTGAAGGTTAGAAAAATAATTGATAAAAGATTTATAAAATTTTTTTCACTTGATGTAATATACGTATTTGTGTGAATACCATATGATCAATAAGGGTTTTAATATTATACATATTATTTAATTGAAAATAATGTATTTTAATAAACAAATCAGTCTCAATTAAATCCTAATTGTTTTGGTCTTAAGAATCCTTAAACCTTCATTCGCAAACAAAAATATTTTTTTTTGTTCAAAATATGGAGAGATATTCTTGGAGAGTTGTTTTTTTTTGGTTCAGATCATATTATTATCAATAAATGCCTTAAAGAATGAAGCATGTTTTTATTTAAAACAAAATAAACCAAACTAGATAGCAAAACCTTTTCAGTCACATACGTTATATTAAAATCCTTCACTATGGCTGATAAAGTAAGTTTGATAGTAAAGAATAAAATGGGAGACACAATATTTAAATATTTGATTTAAATTTCTTTAACATACGGGGCAACATTTAAACAGAATAATTACAATCTATGAATAATCTAAGTATACTGTATTCATTAAATTACTCTATAATATACTTGCCCAACTAATTATTAAATTGCATTAATTTCTGTATATTTGTTGTTTTTTGTTGTCGTACTACTAAAGGAGTACAAGAAAATCAAATATCGTGGTGCTTCGAATAATATTGGCTATGTTGATTGCCAGCTCGGAGTATAAATCTTCTTGAAAATTTATTTTATTTGCGCTTGAGACCTATCTGAGTCTACCACCATCACATCAAATGAATGGAATTACTATCTTCACTGACTCAAGTTCTGCTTTACAGGCTCGTAATAAAGGTTTCTCAAGTATGATATTGAACATTATATTTCTTTTAGAACAAATCCACTGCTTGCACAGAATGTGTATACTGCAATGGATACCTGCGTATGTGAATTTGGAATTAAATGTAATTGCAGATTCTTTGGCGAAAAGAATGCCAGGTCAGACTGACTTTCCTACTTCCATTGCAGATGTAAATGCCTTGGCAAAATCTAAACTTATAATTCCTTCTAAAGTTAAAATTAAATACCAAATTACTGAACTAAATGTCGATAGAAAAACATCTACTACTCTCAAATGACTAAGAATGAAGGACCACAAAAATATGCAAATTTGTTTTATTTAACTTGTCCATATAAAACCTCAAGATTTCTCAATAAAAAATTAATTTCAACAGATGTTGATAAACTTGTTTTATGTATTTATTCCTTCATCTTATTTTGTAATTTCATTTAATTCAATTATTATATTTTTTTTTTTCTATTTTTAATTATTCCATTTAGATATTAGAATAACCAGAGAACTTATAAATATATTTATTCTATCTCTATTCTCTTTTTTTTTCTTCTTGAATTAATTTGATAATTTTTACTCGTTGTTTTTTATACAAAATCTCTAGACGAAAAGGTTTCGAAACATATCACGAAATAAAAATAAGGAATAAATAGAATATACTTAACTCAATTCTATCCTATTAATTAACTTTTAACTGTGTGATATGTTGCAATTTCGAGGGACTGAAAAAAATTACGAACTCGAAATTCTAACCTAAGTTTTAATTGTCCGAGTGCTTCAAAAGTGGAAACGTTTCTTTCATAAGCAATGTAGATAAATCGCTTTTTTATAAAACTCTTATTTGCATTTCCTGAAGACAAGGAGGGTCTCTAGAGAAGGAACCACACCAATTAAGTAATTTTCTCGAATTCACCTTTGCATTTGTTCGCCTTTATTTAAAAATATATCCAAAGAACGTTTAATGCTAGTTGTTACAAAGTAATTTAACTCTGTTTTGTAAAGTTGTGTGATCAGAGTTTAAAACAATATATACCATTTATTATTTATATTAATTTTATGTTTAAAATTAGTGCAGAAAGTTTGGATGAATCGTGCTTTAATAAAATACTTACAACCCTAAAAACAATTGTGTTTTATCTTGGTTTGTAGAAATTCATTTACATGTTTAAAAACGAAATATTGACTAAAATTAATTAAAAATTAAATTAAATTTGAAATAACATTATAAATATATTTTTTTAAATTTGCAGTTAAATTTTAATTTATTATTTGAGCAATAACCGATATTTTTCTTACAATAAGCAACTGAATCATTTGATCTTATTAACAAACAAGTATATTAGAATAAAATTGCTTGTAAATTATAATTAGTTATTATTAATATGAAGTTTTTATACTAATTGTGTCTTAAATTGCTTATTTTAATTATTCATTATTTATAAATATGCCTAATGCATATTTTGAGATAAATACTAAAATATAGGCAATCTTGGCTACATGTTGGCAGAGTTCAATAATAGACATTAGCTTAATATATATTTAACCCATTAAAGCCAAGATTTTGAGGAGCAAGGCATAGAAGCATTGATTTAGCGAGTCACGTCTGAGATTTGTGATTGGAACAACAAAACGCATTCGAGTTCGTTTGCATCTCGAAGCTCAAAAACTTTTACAACCGACAGATAATACTTTCGTCTCTTACAATGAGCATAACCTTCATATTAAGAAGTTGATACGAGAGTCTAATCCGAAGGAAACCGACATAACATTTTGACTTTATTAAGGCAACTCACTTTTTCAAACTTTGAAAATGTCATCTGTGTTGCATATCTTCTTTGAGCCCTATCTAGTTATATTGCACGACTTATGGAGCGTTTGCGTCCCAAAATCTAAATTTTTGAAAAACTCTGAAATGAAAAACTCTTCAATGAAAAACTCTGAAGCAAGTCTCAACTACTTTAACTTCTGCAATTTTTTCACGGTTGTTCACCCAGTAAGCGTCATCGAACTCTCCATTTGTAACACGTAACCAGTAGTATGTGCTGATGCTGGTATACATTGGGTGACTGGCGAGGAATTATATCATCTTCTAAAAGAACATAATATTACTTTCGTTAACAAAACCATTTACATGACACTTACAAGTAGACGAAGGCGAAGAACTGAGATACACACCACACTTGTGAACATTAGTGTCCCAAGAAAGATTATTCCAACAGAACTGATATTGCTATAAAATGCTAAAAGGAAATCGTTCTCTTTTCGATGAAGAATTTTAAGAAAAACAGACATAGTCCTAATCCTAGTAAAAAAATGTCTTGAACATACTGAATGCCCTCTCTACAAGGCTACAAATAAAAAAACCTATTGATTTGCTAAGACCCCTGTCTACTCACAGCGGTTTGAATACATCTTTATAATCTTGTCTGAACCCTCTCAAAATTGAAACAAGCAACCAATGGATCTATTACAAAAGACTGCGCTACCAGATGAGCTATTAGAGAGTTTTTAGCATACCATACGTTAGTTACTGTAGGACGTCCGTTAGCTTTTTCTCCCTAGCGCGCATGCTCATAGGGAAACATAATTTCCTATGAGCATGCGCGCTAGAGTGAAAAAGTTAACGGACGTCCTACGGTAACTAACGTACGGTATGCAAAAACTCTCTAATATTACCTTTTCTCCTGCCACTATACGGGAATGTGTTATAACCTAAATGAAAAATCTTTTGCTGTATGTTATAAGAATCATCATCAGTGGCAATGGATCCCAGTTCAATAGCTCTGTAATTCAATATTTTTTTTTTATCCTTAACATTAGTCAAAATGTAATACCAGTTTACTTATTCTAAGTGAATCCAGTGAAATGCAAAAACAGAGATCTCAAACTCGGTCTACCATTCTTGGTAAGAGATGAACATGACAACAGTTATTCATTTTTGCTATGAATACCACAGTCTGAGAAAACACGTTGTACACCTCCTTTCGTACAGTTTGGAACAGAATTGCAGATTGTGGATAGCGTCGATCAAGATTTCTAATCTGTGGGGAAAGCGACAACTTCATATCAAAAAACAGCCGCATCTAAAAGGTTAACAAATATAATAAACGATATAAGAGAACTAAACCGGCAACAAGTATTTTTTACTGCAGGTGACAAAGTTTAGGTCAATTTACATTATGTAATTTAAAAAAAGACTAAGCGAGATAACCCATATTTGATCCTCACCTAAAAATCGCTCACATCTTATATCATTGCCAACCTTGACATACCATCAGAACTAATAGCAACGTGTCCCACTTCTTCACTGATAATTTCCTTTGCAGTTCTCCTTCTCCCTATTAGACAGAAAGGCCGTCCACCAAATCGTTCTGCGCGAACAAGCACAGAGCAAGAATTTCAATGTGCTTCAGAAAGTATTTTCATGACAAATCTCTTTGCCTAGTCGACTAAACTGTCAAAAAGCTTAAAGTGCTATTACATTAACTACAAAGTCTTTAATTGGGTCCTAATTTTTTCTTTTCTCTACACCTCATTCCACCCGTATGTAGTCTAGCTGCTATGCAGCCCTCTACCAATTAGAAGGTGAGGGCGAAATATAGGTCCTCGTGCATACCACAAACAGCCAACTGAAGGAAGTGACAGACCGAGTGCTGTCGGGAGGACTTTCTGGGATTACTGCCCCGAATTTACGTGTTGTACGTAAGAAATCCCTGAAAACTGACACTAGCTAGTCCGACTATCGATGAGAGACACATTGTCCCTATCATCATCAGTCTCATCATTTCTGAAATCAGTAACTACAACCATTCCATCAGCGGATTTGAACCTCAGCCCATTGTATACTACAAGTTGCACCTGATCCAGGAGTTGGACTTAATGGGCTTCTTGTAGGGACATCAGATGGAGCTAGAGCAGGAGATTGTAATTTCGTATATCTGGATAGTTTGGAGATTCCTTTCGTATATTTGGCAACACCTACTTCAACACATCAGAGCACTCTTTTTATATTGACTGAACTTCCTCAGTACTGGCCCAGGAATGTCATGTGTGGCTGAACTTATTTCCTTCTTATTTTTTGTTATTAACTTTAGATATTTATCTATATGTAACTTATAATTGAAAAATAATAATTGTTGCATAGTTCGGGGCCGTAATAGCACTAACTCTATTTATTCTTTTTATGTATGTAGCTTTCAAGTCAAAAGTTCCTAGTATAGTTTATTGAAAAAGATTTTTTTAATGAGGTTAATGATACTTTTAAATCTCTTTATAATTATTCGATTAAATAAATGTCTAGATTATTTTATTTTGAAACGTTTTATGTCGTGATAAATGGATTAATAAATTTCATATTAAAATATAATTCAGATATTTCATATATTCAAATATAATTTCATAATTTTAGTCATTATTATACAACTGATAATTAATACGATTTGAATCATATTTATAATCATTTATATTCAATATAATTACTAATAAATACGATTAAAAAATCAAATTCAGAAATATAATTTCATAATTTTGCTGCTTGAGTCTTTGAAATAAATTATTAATTATATATTTTTGTATTATCCCTTACAAATATTATTGAAAATTCAACTGTTTTTTATTTCATTTAATTAATTAATTGAAAATTATTAAAATAATAATTAGATTAGTTTACGTATGAAAATTATGTGATGTTTTCATACCATATTCCTTGAAATATTTATTGACTACTCAAAATCGAATGAAGAATAAAATTTTGAACAAAATTAATAAATTAACATTAAGTTTTTTAATAAACTTTTCTTATTATAAATCACGAAATATATTATATTTTGCATAAGTAGTCAGAAACTTAACAAACTTTTAAATTAATACTCATTTACCTTTTTTAATTCAATAAACATTTAAAGTTCCTAGAGATAATTTTTCGTTCAGAAAATAAAATAACTTTCAAAATAATCTAAAGGGAATTCTTTCAAGAGCAATTAATTTTAATTAATTTAAGTGAAAACTCCTATCCGACGCAAAGTATTTTTTTCTCTTTCGTAAAATCAAATGGAAACGCACTCATGAGAAACATTAATAGTTTAAAAAATGGACAAAGAGACATTAATTGCCTTCGCCAGAGGGTTTTCAGATACCTTCAATATTTTGAAATTTGATAAAAAGCTTTCGTAACTATTGATAAAGGAATTAAAAATTTCCCATGCTGATAGATGGAGGTGGTGAAATATTTATCGATATACAAGTTAAAATAAAAATATGTTATGTTCTGTTTTAAAACTGGTTGCACCAAGATACCTTATCATATCAAAGCATCCTAATTAGAAGTTTCTTTATTTTTAAACGGAATTTTACTTTAATTCTGTCTTGCTCATCTTACAACAGCCCCAGAGAATTCTGAAATATGATAACTATGTGTTAAATAGTATTATATCACTGAAAAGTTTTATACTTTTTCATAATTCAGTATTCTTTAAATCAGTTATTATCTCAATTATTAGAAACTTTGTAACGTTGGTTTTATTATCGAAGCAAAGACTCTTGGAAATTTTAATTTATAACATTTTTGTAAATTTAAGATATTTTTATATTGTTTTTTAGAAATTTATCTCATTAAATACTTATGAGCTGAGTGGTATTGTTTATGGCTGGGAAAATTTTAAATAGAGGAATTACATTCTCAATATTATATATTTATTTTTATTCCATATTATTTTTTTACTAATATATTTATTTCAAAATATTCTTCTGGATAAATATAAGCTCTAATATTCGGTATTATGGCTTTTAATATAATTTCTGGATAAATCAAGCTCATTTATTTGCTATTATTAGACACGATATTTTCTAACGGCGAATTTTTATTAAATTTTTTAAGAGTGGTTAAAAATCCTTTTAAACCTTTTCAGAAATGTTCAATTAAAAAAAGTAAAAAATGTTTTAAAATTAATTTTAAAACATTTTTATGTCGTGATAATTGATTCATAAATTTCGTATTAAAATATAATCCAGAATCTAATTTCACAATTTTGTTGATTGGGTCTTTGAAATAAATTATTAATTTTACATTTTTTGTGATAACTCTCACAAATATTATTGAAAATTCAATTGCTTTTTATTTCATTTGATATAATTTAAGTTAATAAATTAATAATTAGATTAATTTATGTAAGAAAATGTGATAGTTTCATATCATATTCTTTGAAATATTTAATGACTGCTGGAAATCAATAAAAGTATAAAATCTTGCACAGTATTAAGATATTAACATTAAGTTTCATAGTAAAATCTTTCTTATGCAATATTTATATATATGTATAATATTATAAAACATAATATAAATGTATATATATATATATATATATATTAGTATTATGATACATAATATGAAGACCAAAACTTAATAAACTTTTTAGATTACCACTTATTTACCCTGTTTTTAATTCAATTGACATTAAAGCACTTAAAGATAATTTTTCGTTCAGAAAATAATATAACTTCAAAATAATTTAAAAAGAATTTTTCAAGTGCAATTAATTTTAATGAATTTAGGTGAAAACTCCATATCACACACAAGTAAACTTTTTCTCCTTCGTAAATCAAATTGAAACGCACTCATGAGAAACATTAATACTTTAAAAAAATGGACAAAGAGACATTAATTGCCTTCGCCAGAGGGTTTTCAGATACCTTTAATATTTTGAAATTTTTGATAAAAAGCTTTTCGTAACTGTTGATAAAGGAATTAAAAATTCCCCTTACTGATAGATGAAGGTGGTGAAATATTTATCGATATACAAGTAAAGATAAAATTACGTTATGTTCTGTTTTTTAAAACGGGTTGTACCAAGATAACTTTTAATCATATCAAAATCGTCCCAATTAGAAGTTTCTTTATTTTTTAAACGGAACTTTACTTTAAGTCTCTCCTACAACAGCCCCAGAGAATTCTGAAATATGATAACTATGTGTTAAATGGCATTATATCACTGAAATTTTATACTTTTGTAATTCAAAATGCTTTTAAATCGATCAGTTATTATCTCCATTATTAGAAACTTTGTAACGTTGGTTTTATTGTCACAACAAAAGTCTCTTGGAAATTTTAATTTATAACATTTTTGTAAATTAATTAATTAATAATTTTGTTAATTTTTTAATTAATTAATAATTTGTTAATTTTTTAATTAATTAATAATTTTGTTAATTTTTATATTGTTTTAAAATTTATCTCATTAAAATATCCTATGAGCGCAGTAGTATTGTTTTTGGCACGTAAACTTTTTAAAATAAATAAATTACATTCACAATATTATTCGTTTAATTTATTGCTAGTATTTTTATAATATATGGATTTTAAAATATGCTTCTGTATAAATATAAACAATAATTTTCGGTATTATGGCTTTTAATATAATTTCTGGATAAATCATGCTCATTTATTTGACACTACTAGTAACGATATTTACTAATGTCGAACAATATTTATTAATGACGAATTTTTATTAAAAATATTTTTTAAGAGTGGTTAACTATCCTCTTAAATCTTTTCATAATTGTTCAATTGGAAAAATAAAAAAACGGTTTAAAATAAATTTATTTTAATACGTTATATGCCGTGATAATTGAATTCATAAATTTCGTATTAAAATACACTCAAGAACAAAACATTATGACCACCTGTCAATAAGGGTTGGCCATATATATATATATATATATATATATATATTTATTTATTTTCTATATATTTATATATATATATCCAGCAGCAGTGAAATACCACTTCCACCTGATCACGGGCCTTCCACGTCCTCCATGCGAGTTCACTGCAAAATGTAGGGGTGGTCTTAATGTTTTGGCTCTTGAGTGTATAATCCAGAATCATAATTACACAATTTTAGTGCTTGTCTCTTTGAAATAAATTATTATATATATATTTTTTGTATTATCGCTTAGAAATATTATTGAAAATGCATTTTTTTTTTTTTTTTTAATTAATTGAAAATTATTAATATAATAATTAGAATATTTTATGTATAAAAATTATGTGATATTTCAATATCATATCCCTTTAAATGATATGAAAACATCACATCATTGCTCAAAATTGATAAAGAATAAACTCATGCACAAAATTAATAGATTAACATTAACTTTCATAGCAAAATAATTTATTTATATTTATTAAGATCTATAATATGTAGACGAAATCTTAAGAAACTTTTACATTAACACACATTTACCATTTTTTTTAATTCATTGGGCCTTTAATGCTCCCAAAGATAGTTTTTCGTTCAGAAAATAAAATAATTTCCATAATAATTTAAAGGGAATTCTTTCAAGAGCAATTAATTTTAATTAATTTGGTGAAAACTCCTATCACACAAAAAGTAAAATTTTTACTCTTTCGTAAATCAAATTGAAACGCACTCAGGAGAAACATTAACAGTTTAAAAAACGGACAAAGAGACATTAATTGCCGTCGCCAGAGGGTTTTCCGATATCTTTAATATTTTGAAATTTGATAAAAAAGCTTTTCGTAAGTGTTGATAAAGGAATTAAAAATTTCCCATGCTGATAGATGGAGGAGGTGAAATATTTATCGATATACAAGTTAAGATAAAATTATTTTATGTTCTGTTTTAAAATTGGTTGCACCAAGATATCTTTTAATCATATCAAACCATCCTAATTAGAAGTTTCTTTATTTTTAAAACGGAACTTTACTTTAAGGCTGTCTTGCTCATCTTACAACAGCCCCCAGAGAATTCTGAAATATGATAACTATGTGTTAAATAGTGTTATATCACTAAAAATTTATATTTTTGTAATTCAATATGCTTTAAATCAGTTATTATCTCAATTATTTGAAACTTTGTAACGTTCTTTTTATTATCGAAGCAAAGAGTCATTTGGAAAGTTTAATTTATAAGGTTTTTGTAAATGCAAGATATTTATACACTGTTTTAGAAATTTATCTCATTAAAATGTCTTATGAACATTAGCATTATTTTTTGACACTGAAACTGAAAATGGATAAAATAATTTCGCAATATTATTTGTTTATATTTTTGCATTTATTTTTTTACCATGTATGGATTTACAAATATGCTTCTGTTTAAATATAAACTATAATCTTCGGTATTATAATTTCTGAATAATATAATATACTAATCTGAATAAATTAATATCATTTATTTTTATGCTACTAGTGACGACATTATTTAGCAATGACGAATTTAATAAAATATTTAAATAGTGCTACGACAACAACAACCAAAAGAAAAATATTAAAAAACAGAAACAAAATAGAAATGTAAAATATTGTTACGAAATTTACAAAAATAGCCAGGCAGCGCAGTTATAAATGCGAGACACATTATCACTATCACCATCTCTTTCTCATTTCTGGAAAGCTGCGGCTACAATCATGCCGCCAGCGGATTCGAACTTCCTCCCTTCTCCACTCTTAACTTCGCACGTTACCACGAGTCCTGTTTAATTACTTCATTGCAGGGACGTCAGTAGAGCTAGAAGCGAGATTATAATCGCTCCTTTCGTATATCGGGCAACACCTATTGCAGCGCATCAGTGCCCTCTTTATACTGACTGAACTTCCTCAGTAGTGGGCAAGGATTGTCATGTGTGGTTGAAGCGTCATTCTTTTCTTCTTATTGTCATTAAATTTTTTTGATATTTATCAGTACGTAACTATTAATTAAATAAATAATTGTTGTTACATAATTTGGGCTCAAACGACAATTTCTAAGCAGTATTTGTTCCTTTCAAACCAAAATTTCCTAGCGCACTTTGTTGAAAAAAGATTTTTAATGAATGGTTAACGATTCTTTTAAATCTTTAATTGCTCGATTAGAAAAATGCCTAGATTATAATTATTTTGAAAACTTTCACGTCGTTTTAATTGGATTAATAAATTTCAAATTAAAATATAATTCAGAATCATAATTTCCCAATTTTCTTGGTTGTTTCTTTGAAATAAATTATTAATTATATATTTTTTTTCAGTTATCACATACAAATATTATAGAAAATTCGACAGTCTTTTAATTTCGTTTAATTAATTAGAAATTATTAAAATTATAATTAGATTATTTTATGCACAAAAATTATGTGAGGCTTTAATATCATTTTCCTTGAAATATTTACTGACTACTCAAAATCGATAAAAGAATAAAATCTTGCACAAAGATTAATAAATTGAAAATAAGTTTCAGAGAATATATATATATACATATATATATATATAGATCTATAATATGCAGATCAAATATTAATAAACTTTTAAATTAACACTTATCTACAATATTTTTTTAATTCAATGGACATTTAAAGTTCCCAAAGATAATCTTTCACTCAGAAAATAAAATAATTTCAAAATAATTTAAAGGGAACTCTTTCAAGAGCAATTAATTTTAATTAATTTGGGTGAAAACTCCTTATCACAAAATAAAGTAATTTTTTTCTCTTTCGTATATCAAATTGAAACTCACTCAAGAGAAACATTAATACTTTAAAAAATGGACAAAGAGACATTAATTGCCTTCGCCAAAGGGTTTTCAGATACCTTTTAATATTTTGAAATTTGATAAAAAGCTTTTCGTAACTATTGATAAAGGAATTAAAAATTTTCCATGCTGATAGATGGAGGAGGTGAAATATTTATCGATATACAAGTTAAAATAAAAATACGTTATGTTCTGTTTTTAAAACGGGTTGCACCAAGATATCTTTTAATCATATCAAACCATCCTAATTAGAAGCTTATTTATTTTTAAACGGAACTTTACTTTAAGGCTATCTTGCTCATCTTACAGCAGCCCCAGAGAATTCTGAAATATGATAACTATGTGCTAAATAGTATTGTATCACTGGAAATTTGTACTTTTTGTAATTCGGATATGCTTTAAATCAGTTATTATCTGAATTATTAGAAACTTTGTAATGTTCTCTTTATTATCGAAGAAAAGTCACTTGGAAAGTTTAGTTTATAACATCTTTGTAAATGTAAGATATTTATACATTGTTTTAGAAATTTATCTCATTAAAATATTTTATGATAGCACGGTAGCATTATTTTGGGATGGAAAGTTTAAAATGGACAAATTACATTCGCACTATTATTTTATTATTTTATTTTTTTATTTTTTTTTACCATATATGGAATTAAAAATATATTTCTGTATAAATATAAACTATAACATTCAGTATTATTGTTATTAACATAATTTCTAGATAGTTCAAACTTATTTATTTAATACTACTAGTAACGATATTTACTAATGGCGATGTTAATATTTACTAATTACGAACGATATTTATTAATAGCGAATATCTATTAAAGATATTTTTAAGAGTGGTAAACTATCTTTTAAATCTTTTCATAATTGTTCAATAATAGAAAAAAAAACGTTTTAAATTAATATTAAAATGCTTTATTAAGTTATAATTAGATTCATAAATTTCGTATTAAAATGTAATTCAGAATCATAATTTCACAATTTTGTTGCTTGAGTCTTTGAAATAAATTATTAATTATTTATATTGTTTTAAATTATTGCTTACAAATATTATAGAAAATACAATATTTTTTTATTGTTTAATTAATAAAAAATTATAATAATAATAATAATTAGATTAATTTATGTATGAAAATTATGTGATATTTTCATATCATATTCTTTGAAGTATTTACTGATTCATCAAAATCGATAAAATCTTGTATAAAATTAATAAGTTAACAATGAGTTTTATAGCAAAACTTTTATGCAATATATGTATATATTAAGATATATAATAATAGACAAAATCTTAATAAACTTTTAAATTAACACTTATTTACATTTTTTTAATTCAATGGACATTTAAAGTTCCAACAGAGATTTCTTCGTGCAGAAAATAAAATAATTTCCAAAGTAGTTTAATGGGAATTCTTTCAAGAGCCATTAATTTTAATTAATTTAGGTGAAAACTTCATATCGCACAAAGAGTAAAATTTTTTTTTCTCTTTCGTAAATCAAATTGACACGCACTCAGAGAAACATTAATACTTTAAAAAATGGACAAAGAGACATTAATTGCCTTCGCCAGAGGGTTTTTAGATACCTTTAATATTTTGAAATTTGATAAAAAGCCTTTCGTAAGTGTTGATAAAGGAATTAAAAATTTCCCATGCTGATAGATGGAGGTGTTGAAATATTTATTGATATACAAGTTAAGATAAAAATATTTTATGTTCTGTTTTAAAACTGGTTGCACCAATATATCTTTTAATCGTATCAAACCATCCTAATTAGAAGTTTCTTTATTTCTTAAACGGGAAATCTTTACTTTAAGGTTATCTTACTCATCTTACAACAGCCCCAGAGAATTCTGAAATGTGATAACTGTGTATTAAATAGTATTATATCACTGAAACTTTACACTTTTTGTAATCTTTATACTTTTTCGATAAGCTTTAAATCAGTTATTGTCTCAATTATTTGAAACTTTGTAAAGTTCTTGTTTTTATAGAAAGGAAAAATCATTCGAAATTTTAATTTATATCCTTTTTTGTAAATGTAAGATATTTATATTTATATATTGTTTTAAGTTTATCTCTTTAAAATATCTTATGAGCACAGTAGTATAGTTTTTGCCACGCAAACTTTAGAATAGAAAATTACATTCGCAATATTATATTTTTATTTTATTTCATATTATTTTCATCAGATTTGGTTTTAAAAATATGCTTCTGAATAAATATAAACCATAATATTCGGTATTACGGCTTTTATTATATATTCAGGATAAATCAAGCTCATTTATGTGATAATATTAGTGGCATTATTTAATAATGACGTATCAATGAATTATTTAAATATTGTTACGAATAGTGCTATTGCTACTTAACAAAAGAAAAATATTACGAAATAGAAACAAATAGCAATGTAAAATATTGACACGAAATTAAAAAAAAAACTGGAATTTATCATTATAAAAAATATAAAAGAAATATATTGAAGAAGCAAAACAAGAATAGAAAAGAAGGTTTCTTTGGTGCATGAGTAATAAGAAAAATATTGCGAAACTAAGACAAACAAAATAAAATATTACAATAAAAATATATATAAAGCAAAATATTTAATTAATTAAAACCGAAAAAAAAGTTTTTTACCAAAAAACATAAATATAATGAAATAAAACGAAAAACAGAAAAATAAATTTATTGCTATAAAAATATATATATAAAAGAAAAATATTACTGAAAACAAACACAAAAAAAATTTTTTGCAACAAAAATGTACAAAAGAAAAAATATTACAAAACAGAAACAAAATAGAAATGCAAAATATTGGTACGAGATTAAAAAATAGAAAATTGATTGAAATTGAAAATTGAAAATTGATATAAAAAAAGATATTGTAGAGACAAATGAAAAACAGAAAAGAAAGTTTTTTTTTTAAGTGACATATAAGAAAAAAATATTGCAAAAGTAAAACAAACACAGAAAATATATAAAATATAAAATAAATAAAAATATTTACAGATCTAAAACAAAAAAAAAAAATGTAAAATTTTTTGTTACGAAATTAAAAGAAATTTATCACTACTAAAAATCTAAAAGAAAAAATATTGTAGAAACAGAAAATATATATATATTGTATTTGATTTATTGCTATAAAAATATGTATGAAGAAAATATTGCTAACGTAAGCGAACTCAAAAATGAAAATTTATTGCAAAAATACATGAAAAAAAAATATTGCTAATAAAACATTGCGACGGAAACAAAAGAATAACGTAATTTGATTAGTATTTTAAATTTTAAAAAAATATTAAACATGTAATAATAATTAGTGTATAATGAAAATAAACAAAAGCAATTAGTTAATATTTTTAACAAGAAACCTCAAGTGTCTGCTCTAAACATGCAAAATGAAATTTTTAATAAACGTTAACATGTTTTCCCTTTTATTTTACGGTATTTTATTAAAAGCAGGCGAATTCTTCTTCAAATAGTTTTAACTCATAATTATATTGTGGCCGGTAATTGTTGACATAACGAGTGTAGAAACCGAATATAAATCTTTTTTATACAGCACGTGATAATCTGAAGATTACACTGTCTTTATAAAAGGCTTAGCATTTACAAAATGTGCGAGCTAACTATTAAGTGAAAATAAAGGAGTTGTTCCCTAAAAGATTAGATTTGTTTCGAGGCATTTAATTCTGAATGGAAAAATTATTTTTAAAATATTTAAATAGTATGTATTTTTCTATTCTAAAGTAAGAGAGATTGGCATATACAAATTTTTTCAATCTCTTTTAAGACATTGTAATGATTGCAACATTTATAAACATTATTTATTCCTTTGAAAAAAAAAACAATTTAAAAAGTTTATATTAATATATAATATTATTATTGCAATAAATGGAAAATAGGTTGGCTACCCTTTTAATTAAAAAGCTTTTTGAAATTCTTGAACTGTTTTTTTAATAATGTAAGAACATTTACTGAATTTTTACTGGAAATAAAGTAATATTAAGAAATCTTTTCAATTTATTAAAGTTAAATCAATGATGAAATTTCATGAATACTATTACGAATCCTGTTTCCTGTTACAAAAACTATTAATCCTGTTTTCTGTTACAAAGAATAACAGAAAAATAATTTTTAAACTTTTTTTCTGTTATTTTTATGTCTTAAAATTATACACATTGATCTTTCTAAAGTTGCTGTTAAAGTTAAATTAGTTATCCTTATTATTGTAAGAAGGATAAAGTTATTATTTAGAACGATGAAACGGAAAGTAATGTTTTCTATGAGAATTTTAAAAGGCAACTGTACTGCATTTTAGTGTCGTATAAGAGAAAATTCCAATCAGAAAACCCAACAGCCACTGCAATAATTGCTACAATTTCCTCCAAGTCAATTCGTTTTTAAAGGAGATAATTGATCAAGAATTGGAAACATATAAGTATGTGACGACAAATGACGAAGAGAGAGCATTGTCTTCAGGGAGGTCTTTTTTGAGAGTAACTATTCCGCAATTCCACTAGATATGGGAGAAAACTTAGGAACCTCTATCAGGCCACCTGGCAATCAATACAAAAAGACTTTACACCTTATTCTAGAAGCCTTTATCACCATTACCATTGAGTCTATAATCAGTGACTGCAACAGACGCCACGAAGCAACATGTATCCTTCAACATGAGCTATATCTTTTTACCATTGGCTTAAGAGCCAGGAACACAATATCATTGAGTTATTAATGAAGCTTACTGTTGTTATACATAGCTTATTTTGATAAATTTACATAAATAACTGTATAGCAATTATATTTCATTAAAATTCAATAATTATATTGATATTGTTATTCATAAATGATATTCTTATCCTCAGTGTTCGACTGCGAGGGCAGAACCCCATGAGTAGTCTACTTATGGACGGAGGGAATGATGGGTTGTTTGTGTTGGGATGCAATACCCGTAGGTGGAAGTTTGACGCGGCTTTGAGTCACTGATAAAGTACCTTCCGGTGGATTTTAGGGAGAACTATTCCAAATTTGGGTATTTATATGGGAGAAAAAACCCGAAAAATTCACACCAGGTCAAACTACCTAGTCTGACTAACGAGGCAAGATGCCGAACATTACAAATGCCACCGAGTCTTCTTGTTTAGAAACAGTGTCTACAAAAATGCGGACTAACCTCAGCTCTAATGCTCATCAGCATCATACGTTACCACTGAGTTACGAGTCGGGCATTCATATGTAAAATCATTTGTTTATAATTTCAGAAACATTCATTGTAATAAAATAAATATTAATTTATTATATATGAATAAAAATATTTTCCTTCATATCATTTGCAATAGGTAGGCTAGATTTGTGAGTCACTAAATACTTCATTGACACTCAAGTAGTACAGGAGGATGTCAAACACCTATTTATTACCCCATACAGAATGAGTGTAATGTGGCAAATCACTCATGTTCAGTTCTGTGTTACACTGAATTTACTACACATTTGCAGTAGCAATGACAGCAATGCCATATATCCTCTGGTCATAAATGACTGATATTTGAAAGCAACACAAAATTCATCATTTTAACTAAAATTAATCATTTTTTTAAAAGATACACTAAAATAAAAGAACTGGTTGTGATATATTTCTTCTTGTAAATTTACTTCTTTCTTTCCTAGACATTAAAGAAATTGAATTCTTAAGATTCAAATACAAAAACAGATTCACAAGAGTTTTAGACGAGACTAATATTTCGTCTATCAGAAAAAAGACTCCGAGAGTTGGATTCTGGCCAAAACACTCGAGGATATGATCAGAACTAAAACAAATCATGCATTAGATTTCACATTACCTTCTTGCGAGACAAATATTCATTCAGTATGAATATTTGTCTCGCAAAGCAGGCGAATGAGAGACTCAATGAAAAAAAATCAACTTATTCAGTGGAATATATGTAAATGTGCATTATTGTAGAACTAAAAATTGATATCGCTGTTGAATATTAAACATCCGAAGATAAACTCGTGTTGAATCCAGAGCTACATTGAATTTACAACGCCTCTGAAAATAAATGAAAAAAATAAAATGAAAAATAAAATGAAAATAAAGTGAAAAATATTGAAAATATAAATAAATACACATCTGAAAATAAATGAAAAAATAAAAATGAAAAATACTGAAAATATAAATACATACAAAAAAATAAAAATAACTAAAATAACTAATAATAAATGAAAAAATAAAATTAAAAATTAAAATTAAAATAAAATATAAAACATAAAATAAATAAATATAGAAAATATAAATACATACACAACTGAAAATAAATGGAAAAATAAAAAAAATAAAAAATACATTTGAAAAATATTAAAAATATAAATGCATACATATTTGAAAATAAATGAAAAATAAAATTACAAATATTGAAAATATAAATACATGCAGAACTGAAAATAAATGGAAAAATGAAATGAAATAAAAATAAAATTTAAAATAATGAAAATAAATGAGAAAGATGAATATGCGATAAGAACATTTAAATGAAAGAAAAAGTTGCAGAATTAAAAAATTAATAATATTTCAATATTTTAATGTTAACTTTATGTAATTTCATTATTAAAACATGAATCCTATCCCCGTTTTAAGATATTTAAATTTCTACTTGTATTTTTATCTAGATAAAAATATACAACTTCATTTTATATTTTTATTTAACATTGATAAACCATTTCATAGCGTTTAATTTCAAAAGAATTAACTTTTAAAATTGAAATATCTATTCGTAAACATATTCGATGATTAACTTTCAATAAATTCATGAATTGAATTGAATTTCGAATGAGCGATTTACTAAATTAATATTTACTTTATATTACAATTGATGTTTCTGAAATTATAAACAAACGACCTCCTGTTTATGAATTATAGGTAAACATTTATTCTGCTGTCTATGTATTGCTATTTTCATGTAGTATTTTTACATTTTATCACAAGGCAGAATATATGTTTGTTTTAAATAAAAATAAAAGTTGAAATAAAATTATTCTCCGTCATCTGCGAAGTTCTTTCCTGCAATTCAAATGTAAATTCGTAATGGTATGATAGAAATAAGTATTATTTTTTGATTTATTGTTAGATCTTGGAATTGCTAATTTTGTGTAAAATTCGGTGTTATAGTTAGTCAGTGTAGTTGTCAGTTTTGAGTAAAAGTAAAAGTGCAATTGTTTGACTAATTGTTAGATCCATACATTGATACATTCCAAATAATAATAATAATAATAATAATAATAATAATGAAATATGATTGTTCTTTCTTAATTAAATGACATTTAAACTTTTATTCCAAATGACTGCTTTACAACAATACTAATGTTTTAAAATAATATTTATCGAACAGAGATGTAAAGATAACTCTTTTGCTACTTGATGTTTGTTCGTTCATTGTGTTCCTTACATAATGGTATAAGGTGAGTTATTACCGGATACTAAAATCTCATGTCATCGAATACCAGTAATTTGGAGGGCTGAGTGGTCAAGACATCTTCAATTGGCTGTCATTATACGCCTTAAAAAGAAGTTTTGGAGAAAACTCACCATAAGGCTACTTGACAATTAGGTGACCTTTCATTACGAATTCAATGACCTTTTATTGCGAATTCGGTTGTAAAACCAGAAAACCTTCACTATCGATGCGAAACATATAATAGTTATGTTCAATGTATCTGTGCATCTTCAGTAAAGATGTCGGAAGTCAGTTGATTCGAACCCTTGCCTGATTGTTCTGATTCGTAATTTACTAGTGGACTACAAATTAAACGCACGTCCTACTTGTGGTTCTATGGTAACCTGATGAGGTAGCCTGCAAAAGAGATGGGATTTGAATCCCGTGAAAGTCATGCTTTCAGAAACGAAGATGATCGATGGAGAATGCAGCAACTTGTTTAAATCGCCTCGTATAGATTGCCAGGATTCCAGTGGGGAGTCTTTCGGGTTTTATCAATCAATACATGAGCAAACAAGCCATAATTACCTTTAAATGTCATCCCCTGATCACCCGTCAATGGACAGCTCGTGCCTTTCATAAGAGAACCACAAAGTCCATCGATGGTTAACAACAAAAAACCGATGGAAAGATTCTCGGGGTGTGGAAACAAATGCTGCTAATGTGAAGGAAGACACAATGTAATTCTGCAGGTGGATCACGCTGCAGTCAGTAATTTAGAAACATGAGGATTGCATAGTAATCGTGACGGCCTATACAAGACTCACATTGATCACGACATTATATTGCTGATGAGCTCTTCCTGAGATATATCTCACATAACATGCAAATGCTGAATATTTATCTAAAAGCCCTCCCGGAATCCACATCGCCTGTCCGTTGGCAGTTCATGGCTTAAGTAGGTACAGCACGAGATGGCATAAGTAAGCTTTCTTTGTTGTTGAACAGCAATAAGGTTTGTCCGTCTACAGTCATTTTGTACACACTTTGAGCTATTTAGATCCGGTTTAACGTGGATTCGAATCACTCACAAACATCAATGCAACGCCAAGACTCGAACATGATACTATAATACTATTAATACTACTATAATAATACTGTGATACTAGCCATAAGACCAACAAAAATAACGGAACAGAATAACTAACACATAATACAATTATGCCGGTGACACATGCTGCAGCCACTAATTTAAAAAAATAGAAGATTGGTTAGTGATTATCATTTCGTAAATAACGGTCTCGCACAGATACTTATATTGCTTGGTGAGAATTTTCTGACATGACTTCCATATAATATGCAAATATTAATTATCCAAAACGGTTCCATTAAAATAAAAGCTTTATTTCACCATAACAATCAGCAAGCTCTTCTTGTCATATATTAGTTGATACGAAACCCCTTATGCACACAAATGATTAAATAAATAAAAACTGAAAAGAGTATTTTTCTCCTTCAGATTTTAAATCTGTGTTGTTAAGGTAAACCTGCCAAAATATAATATAATATTTGCTAAATCAAGGAATCTTCAACTCAAGTCTCACAATTTAAAATAATGGTTACAAAATATCCCTATAAACATATACAGTTAAAAAGGAGAGACACTCACAAAAAAATATCCTCAACTACCCCCTTGCTGTAAAGTGCATTTCTCGACTTTATTTCTTCCCCTAAAACCTTTTGCAACCATGGACCTTAAAAATTTTTTGGAAATTGTCTGGAAAGCCTGGCTGAATATAATAATTTTCTTTTCTACGGGACATGTTGAAAGCCCGCTGAGTTGCTTTTTACGTTTTAGTGTAGAAGCAATTTAAAATCAAATATACTAAGTGTATCTCTTCTCCATATAAAAGCACTGTGCTTGAGTGAAAGTATATATGTTAATCTTTCTGCATACAAGTATTCCAAAATAAATTCATGTCTCTCCACTCTTTTTTAAAGAGTTGCTCGATTAAATAAAAATTTGTCTTTCAAAATATTATTTCCCAGTAGATACTTTGAGGATTGGTTTGAAGATTTACATTTAAAATTTGCTCAAATTTTGAAACTTGAATATTCGAAAGGAGCTTAAAAATATTTAGTTTTCTATATTTATAGTGTGTAATGGCAAATATTTTACAAGATAACTTTGTTAATCATGGATAATAATTAACTTTGTGCAATTCGATATTACTAATGATGATGATGAAATTCAAAATACTCAAAGTTGGGAAAAAATATTTATCTCTAAGCCACTTAAAAGTTGACAACATAATTAAGGAAGCAATTATTATGTCAGGACAAATCATTTGTCACTCTATGGTCATTTTTGTGCACACTTTGGGCTAATTTTACCAGGACCTACAGTTTAACGTGAATTCCGAACCACTTACAAACAACCATGCCACAGCCTGGATTCTAACTTGATGTCTATGGTACCAAAGGCCAGAGAACTAACCAATTGAACATTAAGTCCCCAACAATAACGGAACAGATTAACTAACATGTGTATAATACAATCATGTTGGAGAATCATGCAACAGTCACTAATTTAAAAACAAGAAAAATGGATAGTGATTATGGCAGCATAAATTTCAGTCTCGCATCGATGCTTATATTGCTTGGTGAGAATTTCCTAAGATTTCCTCCATATAATATGAAAATGTTAATTATCAATAATATTCCATTAAAGGAAATGCTTTATTTTACTATAACAGTTCATGGCATAAGTAGGTGGAGCACGAGATGTCCCGTTATTCAACAATAATATCAAAACAGATTATCAAACATGCAGTAGTAGCATATAATAAAGTCCTGCTAGTGGTTCGTGCTGTAGCCACTATTTCAAAAACAAGAAGATTGGATAGTGATTATGACAGCATAAATAATAGTCTAGCATAGATACTTACATTGCTTGGCCAGAACTTCCTGAGAATTCTTTCATACAATATGCAAATATAAATAATCCCTAATGGTTCTATTAAAAAGGAAGAGCTTTATGTCACCTTAACAGTCAACATGCTGTTCTCGGCATATATTAGTTGATTCTAAGCCTTTTATGTACACGAATGGTTAAATAAATAAGAACAGAAAGAGTAGTTTCTCGTTCAAATTTTAAATCTCTATTGTTATTTTTTGGATCTAAACGCCAAAAACATATCATAATATTTGCTGAATCTAGCAAATTTTAGCTGAAATCTCTCACTTTAAAATAATTGTTAAAAATATCCCTAGAAACATGTACAGTTAAAAAGGAGAGACATTCACGAAAAATATCCTCAACTACCACTGCTACAAAGTGGATTTCTTGACTTTATTCCTTCCCCTAAAACCTTTTGAATCCGTGGATCCGTAAAAAATGTCGCAAATTGTCTGAAAGCCTGGCTGAATATAATAATTTTTTCTTTTCTACGGGACATGTTGAAAAGCCCAGTGCGTTGCTTTTGCGTTTTAGTGTAGACGCAATATAAAAGAAACAAATATACCAAGTGTATCTCTTCTCCTTATAAAAGCACTGTGCTTGAGTGAAAGTATATATGTTAATCTTTCTGTATACAGAGTATTTCAAAATAAATTCATGTCTCTCCCCCATTTTTTAAATAGTTGCTCTATTAAATAAAATGTGTCTTTCAAAAATGTTATTTCCCAGTAGGTACTTTGAAAGTTGGTTTGAAGATTTACATTTAAAATTGACTCAAATATTCCAACCTTAATATTCGGAAGAGCTTAAATATATTTAGTTTTGGATATTTATAGTGGGTAACAGCAAATATTTCATGAGATTTCTTTTATTTATCATGGATAACACCAACTTTTTACAATTCGATGATATTAATAATTAAGATGAAATTTAAAATGCTCAATATTGGGAAAAATATTTATCTCTAAGGCACCTAAAAGGGGACAACATAATTAAGGAAGCAATTAGTATGTCAGAACCAGTCATTTGTCACTATATGGTCATTCTGCACACACTTTGGGCAAATTAGATCAGGATCTACAGTTTAAGGGAATTCCGAGCCACTCACAAACATTCATGCCACAGTCAGTATGAACATGAAATGTGGTATCAAAGGCCAGAGCTTTAGCCAATTGACCATCAGGACACCAACAATAACGGAACAGATTAATTAACATATAATACAATCTAGCTGGTGACTCAAGCTGAAGCCGCTAATTTAAAAACGAGAAGATTGGATAGTGATTATGACAGCATAAATAAAAATGTCTTGTATAGATACTTACATTACTTGGTGAGAGTTGCTCTAGATTTATTCCTACAATATGCTAATGTTAATTGATCTTAAGTGTTGCACTAAATTAAAAGCTTGATTTCCCCATAACAATTACCAGGCTGTTTTTGGCATATATTAGTTGACTCTAAACCTTTTTTATGTACAAGGAAGATTAAATATATAAATAAGAAAATATGAATTGTTAATGATTAAATAAATGAATGATTAAATAAATGAATGATTAAATAAATAATGATTAAATAAATCATGGATGATTAAATAAATACATAAGAAAAGTACGAGTATTTTCTTTCAGATTTTAAATCTCTATTATTATTTTTCGCAGCTAAACGTGCCGAAATATATTATAATATTTGCTCAATCCATCAAACATTTACTCACAATTTAAAATAATTGTTACAAAATATCCCTAGAAACATATACAGTTAAAAAGAGAGACATTCACGAAAAATATCCTCAACTACCCCCTACTACAAAGTGCATTCCTCGACTTTATTTCTCCCCCTAAAACCTTTCACAACAATGGAAAATAAAAAATGTTGCAAATTGTCTGGAAAGCCTGGCTGAATATAATAATTTTCTTTTCTACGGGACATGTTGAAAGCCCGGTGCGCTGATTTTTACGTTTTAGTGTAGAAGCAATTTAAAAGGAAGCAAATATACTAAGTGTATCTTCTCCTTATAAAAGCACTGCACTTGAGTGAAAGTATATATGTTAATCTTTCTGTATACTGAGCATACCTAAATAAATTCATGTCTCTCCACTCTTTTTTTAAATAGTTGCTCGGTTAAATAAAAATTTGTTTTTGAAAATGTTATTTCCCAACAGATACTTTGAAACTTGGTTTGAAGATTTACGTTTAAAATTTACGCAAATATTTCAAACTGAATATTAAAGAGGAGCTTAACAATATTTAGTTTTCGATATTTATAGTGGGTACCGGTGAATATTTTAGAAGATTTATTTTATTTATCATGGATAACACGAACTTTACAACTCGATGATACTAATGATGAAGATGAAATTTAAAATGCTCAACATTGGGAAAAATATTTATCTCTAAGTCACCTATAAGTTAACAATATAATTATGGAAGCAATTATTATGTCAGAGCATATCATTACGAACATCGCTCACATTGATCACAACATTTATATTCCCCATGACAGTTTCCCGAGATGTACAACTGATCGTACAACATTTAAATGCTGAATAGTTACCCTTAAAAGTCCTCCTGGAAGGCAATTTCATATCGCCTGCTTGGGCAATTCATGACATAAGTAGATGGAGCACAAGACGACATAAAATAGATTTTCTCTGTTCAACAGCAATAACGGTTTGGTTTGATTTGTCACTTTACGGCCATTTTGTGCACACTTTTGGCTAATTAGACAGGGTCCACAACCAACGTCAAATTCCGAACCACTAACAAACATCCATACCACAGCCAATATTCGAACATGATGCCTGTGGTACCAAAGACCAAAGCGCTAGCCAATTGAACATCAGGCTGCCAACAATACCGGAACAGATTAACTAGCATATAATAAAAATCTAGCTGGTGATTCATATTGCAGCCACTAATTTAAAAAATGAGAAGATTGGATGATAATTATGACATTATAAATATAAATGTCGCATATATACTTACGTTGAGAATTTCCCGAGATTTCTTTCACGCAATATGCTAATGCTTATTATCCTTAAAGGACCCATTAACGGTAAAGCATCATTTCACCATAACAGTAAGCAGTCTGTTCTTGACATATATTAGTTGACACAAAACTTCTTATGCACACAAACGTTTAAATAAATAAGAACGGAGCGAGTATTTTCATTCAGATTTTAAATCTCCATTGTTATTTTCCACAGCTAAACCACTAATTTAAAAATGAGAAGATTCGATAATGATTATGACAGCATAAATAAAAGACTCGCATAGATACTGACATTGCTTGGTGAAAATTTCCTGACATTTCTTCCATATAATAGGCAAATATTATTTATCCCTAACGGTTCCATTAAAGAAAAGGCCTTATTTCATCATAACATGCAGCAGGCTGATCGTGACATATATTAGTTGACACGAAACCCCTTATGTATTACGAATGATTAAATAAATAAGAAAAGTAAGAGTATCTCCATTATTATTATTTTTATTATTATTATAAATAAAAGGGATAAAATAAATATTTTTTTAGGTGTCTCTATTATTACAAGTATCTCCATTATTATTTTTATAAAAAAATATCCATTATTTAAATCTTCATCATTATTTTTCGCAGCTAAACATGCCAAAACGTATTATAATATTTACTGAATCTAGTAAACTACAGCTCAAGTCTCACGATTTAAAATAATTGAATATTAATTAACAAAATATCCCTAGAAACATATACAGTTAAAAAGGAGAGACATTCACGAAAAATATCCTCAACTAGCCCTGCTGCAAAGTGCATTTCTCGACTTTATTTCTCCCCTAAAGCCTTTTGCAACCATGGACCGTAAAAAATGTTGCAAATTGTCTGGAAAGCCTGGCTGAATATAATAATTTTCTTTTCTGGGACATGTTGAAAGCCCAGTGCGTTGCTTTTTGCGTTTTAGTGTAGAAGCAATTTAAAAGAATCAAATATACTAAGTGTATCTCTTTCTCCTTATAAAAGCACTGTGCTTGAGTGAAAGTATATATATGTTAATCTTTCTGCATACAGAGTATTCAAAATAAATTCATGTCTCTCCACTCTCTTTTTTAAATAGTTGCTCGATTAAATAAAAATCTGTCTTTTGGAAATGTTATTTCCCAACAGATACTTTGGAACTTGGTTTGAAGATTTACATTTAAAATTGACTCAAATATCTCAAATTGAATATTTGGAAGGAACTTAAAATATTTAGTTTTTAATATTTATAGTGAGTAAAAGCAAATTTCTTTATTTATCATGGATAACACCAACGTTTTTCAATTCAATGATGTTAATGAAGGAAAATTCAAAAATGCCCAACATTGAGCAATAAGATTTATCTCTAACCCACCTATAAGTTGACAACATAATTAAAAGGAGCAATTATTTTGTCAGGACAAGTCATTATGAAGCAATTAATTTTGAGAGAACTTTTGAGGGAAATAATTCCGTGAACACTAATTTTACTAAGTCTAATAATTCTGTGTTCAAAATTATTGCACTTCAAAAGATTAATAATTTTGTTTGCTGTATTGGAAAAACCCTCAAATTTTCCAGACAGCTAATTTCATATTAACAACATAATTTATGATAATGATATAAATACTGATAATGATAACTTCTCGGATTATATTAAAATGTCAGATTAATATTCTACAAGTTGGAATCAAATTATGATCCAACTTGTAATTACAAAAAACAATAATTTGATTTCTTTTTAGATTGTACAAAAGTTTGAATGTGAATACTTTTATCACAATTTTGTATGAAGCAAAAGTTGTTTTAAATTATTGCTAGTTTCCCATGAGGTTCCGGGTTATAATAGGCCCAATGTAGACGATGCACGTTGTAAAAGGAACTAGAGGGGTACCAGTGCTCGGGAATAACCGGGTTGGGTAAAGTCAGATTTCTCTCTTTGCCCCATGTCTTTGTGCCTAAAAGGGCAAAAATAAGCTGTATTTTTTTACACTTTATCATGACACATCGTTGTTTGAGTTCCATAGGTTCATGGACTTGGTTTAGATATTGTTGTCAATCAAATAGGGATAAGAAACAACAATTATTGGTGGAACAATTGGTATCAGATTTTCCGTTTAACGCTGTTTTAGGAATCTTGAGATGTTCAGAATTTCTCTTATTATTGCTATGTCCTGGCTAGCGATCTGGCCTTTTGGTACCACAGGCTTGAGGTTCGAATCCTGGTTGTAGCATGTATGTTTTTTAGCGGTTCGGAATTCACGAAACTGAAGGCAATGCAATTTTTTTTTTGCAATTAAAGTGTTCCCATGAACCTGAAAGTGGTTCTCTTCTGAAGCTTTTTTTAGGTCTAGACCTATAGGACCTATAGGTCTAGGCCTAGTATAATACATTACATTACATTTTTTGGAGTCAATATTGGTCAAAAATAATTTCATACAAATGCAACATTACAATTAAATTAATTAAATTAATTTATTGGTAAAGTATAATGGTGATTGTTATGGATTTTCAAAAATACTAAATGAATTACAGATTAATATTGGTACTTGCACTCTAAAGTTTATGTTGAATTTGATTTTGTCTCTACAAGACAACAATATTCAATAAACATAAAGCTAGAAGAAAATAATTCTGGGCATTTATCAAACAAACAAGTAATATATATAAAAAAAATTTTTAAGTAAATTCCTACTTTTTTTCGCTATATTGCAAAAAGCCCTTTATAAATAATTTTCATTCATATTTGTTTAATTTATCTGGCGCCATCAATTGGTAGATATATGCAACTTAAATCTAAAAAAAACTAAAATTAATCAATTAAATATAATTACTGAAATAATATTTGAAAAACTGTATTAACATCCAGTGTCATCCACTACAAGTTCAAAAAAAATGTGATGGATGAATAAAAAATATTTTATGAATGATTGAAAATTTGAACGAGATATATATAGGGAGAGTGTGAGCTAAAAGAAGGAATTGAAAAAGATGTTTTAATTTTGTAAGAGAGTGTGACGTAATGTAATGGTTGTTTTAAGTGAATTAAACTATAGTGTTTTAATGGCGCCCCAAGCTATTCGGCTATGTAGTGTCTGGGCGATGGATTGGTGCCAGAGGTTTGGGGTTCTAGTCCCGGCGGTAATGTGTGTTTGTAGTGGTTCGAATCCGTTTCAGCTTTTAAAACAGATGCTTACCCTTCCACATATATTCAAATGGTGGTCAAATTATACTTCAGTTGTTAAAATATAATTTTAAAAGGATAAAGACAACCAAGTAAATACATCAATTGCTATGCTTTTTAACAAATCAATAGCATTATCTGTATCTAATCCCTGTCGCTACTTCATCAAAACACGCTCATGGCAAATTACATGGCCCACTTTTACTTCCCATAAGCAACAACGATCTAAATGAAAGACATCAGATTGTTCAATTGAAACGATGAAGTTCCCTTTTTCCGATAATTTTCCACGAAAGTGCACCGGCAAGTCAGCGTTCTCACGGCATTGAAACCACCGCCCCTTTTGATTCGGCCGGTTGGGTGATGGATAGTGTTTTAATGGCGCCCCAAGCCATCCGGCTATGCAGTGTCCGGGCGATGGGTTACAGTGGCCGGACTCTATTCATCAGTCAAGAGTGAGCGAAATGGAGCTAAAATTAAGTTCACGTTTCGACGCCTTTGTTTTGTGCCATTCACGGCAAGCAACGCTTGCCTGAATTGACTTGACTGGACTAGATCTCATTCTATCTTTTAGCTACACACCGACTTGGCTTGCTAAAACACGAAATAAAACGTATAGGACGGCAAGATTAAAACCTGCAAGTTTAAATTCTGCCGCGATGTGTTTTCTAATTTGTCATTGTCGTGCATCGGAGTTGTTTTGTGTCAGCAGTTATTCCGCCTGGTCTCCCTGAGTGGAAGTGAATTAATATTCTGTCGTGATTCACTCTTGTTATTAACTGCTAACTTTTGAGGAGTGGGAGGGATGTCATCTTTCTTTCAAACTTTTTTTTTTTCTTTCTTTCCGAAGCTGTTGTTGCTTAATTGCGTATGGTTAATTTAAAAAGAAAAAAAGTGTTTGGATAAAAAATGATTAGTGACTGAAAAAAATAAAGAAATTTTTAAATAAAAGGACTAGAATAAAAAAAAATGCATGAAACGATGATAAAGTGTTCACGTGTATAGTTTTAATAAGCTAACCATTTTGCTTAACAAAGCATAGTTGAAAGGGCTATTGATTAAAATTGTTTGAATAATATGGATAAATTGATTTATGCGCAACTGTCGTCTCAGAGGATGCGCACATAGCTAGAGTATACCAGGACTTCTTAGGTACGGTTAGATTCTACTTAAGTATTTGCGATCAAAAAACAAAAAAAAAGCCGCTAGAACAAAGTTAAAAAGGAAAAAAAAATTAAAAAAATAAATGAACCCAAATATAAGAGTTTAGTTCATTAAATTTATGAATCAAATTTAAATTATTTTATTTCTTCTACTTTATTGAAGCAACAACGCCCTGGTAGGACAAGGCCTACCTCTCGGATGTCGAGACTTGAGATGTTTTCCTTTTTTAGGGGTTAGGGTTGTCAGTCCTATGCCCAACATTGGCATTAGATCGTTATCCTCGGTTTAACATGAATTCCAAAAAATTACAAACATCCATGTTTATCAACTTTTAGGTGGATTAAAGATAAATAATTTTTCCCATTGTTGAATATTTTGAATTTCATCTTCGGCATTAGTATCATCAAATTCCAAAAAACTTATTATTATCCATGCAAATAAAAAATTCTTGTAAAATATTTACCGTTACCGACCATAAATATTGAAAACTACTCTTTCTATTTCTCTACTACTCTAGGATTCTACTCTGTTATCATTAACGGTATTTCCATATAAATACACCAAATGCTATCCTTTCTAACAAATCAATAGCATTATCTGTATCTAATCCACTCTATTTCATCAAAACACGCCCCCTGACAAATTACTTGGATTTTTTGTTACCACTTTTTTATTTCCCATAAGCTGCAACACTGTAAATGAAAGACATCAGATTGTAAGTATTTTGTTGATTAAAAAATAATTAATGAGAATTTAAAACATTTTTTCGTTATGTCTCTTTACACACCAAATAAAATAATTATAAAATCACAGAAAAAAAAATTGGATAGACATTTGATTTAGTTCAAAAGTTTAGAAAGGCAAATCTTATGTACGTATATACGTATATATGTACATATATACGTACTCTGTACGTGTTAAGTACAAAAAGGCAATTCTAAGGATTTGCAATAAACCTTCTAAAGTTTATTTCAAATCCTGTAGATCCAAACAGATTTTTAAATTTCCACACATTTAAAGGTGAAATTATACTTCAGTTTCAAAATATCATTTTTTTTATTCTACTATGTTATCATTAACAAAGACATCCATATAAATACATCAATTGCTATCCTTTCTAACAAATCAATAGCATTATCTGTATCTAATCCACGCTACTTCATCAAACACGCCCATGACAAATTACTTGGATAAGGTTACAATTTTTTACTACTTTTGCTTCCCATAAGCAGCGAGACTGTAAATGGAAGACATCAGATTGTTCAATTGAAACAATGAAGTTCCCCTTCTCCAATAATTGCCCACGAAAGTGCACCGGCAAGCCACTGTTCTCGCGACATTGAAACCACCGCCCCTTTTGATTCCGCCTGTTGGTTGATGGATAATGTTTTAATGGCGCCCCAATCCATCCGGCTATGCAGTGCCCGGGCAATGGGTTACAGTGGCCGGACTCTATTCATCAGTCAAGAGTGAGCGAAATGGAGGTAAAATTAAGTTCACGTTTCGACGCCTTTGTTTTGTGTCATTCACGTCCAGCAACGCTTGCCTGACTTGACTTGATCTCATTCTTGCTTTTAGCCACACAGACTTTGGCTTGCTAAAACGCGAAATAAAACGCATATGACGGCAAGATTAAAACCGGCAAGTTGAAATTCTGCCGCGATGTGTTTTCTAATTTGTCATTGTCATGCACCGGAGTTGTTTTGTGTCAGAAGTTATTCCGCCCGGTCTCCCTGAGTGGAAGTGAATTAATATTCGGTCGTGATTCACTCGGGTTATTAGCTGCTAACTTTTGAGGAGTGGGTGGTACGTCATTTTCTTCTTTCAGAGGTTTTTTTTTTCTTTCTGAGGTTGTTGCTTTTGCTTAATTGCGTATGGTTAATTTAAAAAGAAAAAGTGTATAAAAAATGATTAGTGGCTGAAAAAAACAAAAAACTAAAGAAATCTCTAAATAAAAGGATCTAGAAAAAAAAAAACATGAAACGATGATAAAGCGTTCCCGTGTATAGTTTTAGGATGCTAACCCTTTTACTTAACAAAGCGTAGTCGAAAGTGCTTTTGAATAACATTGTTTGAAGAATTTGGATAAAATTGATTGATGTTCAACTCTCGACTCAGAGGAAACGCACACAGCTAGCCTATGGTTTGATTGTGCTTACATATTTGCGATTTGAAAAGTAAAAATTAAACCACCAGAACAAAATTTAAAAAATGAATAAAAATAATTGAATAAAATAAATGAGCCAAATAACCATAAATAGTTTAAATAATTAAATTAATGAACTAGATTTTAATTAATTTATTTCTTAAATTAATTAAGATGGTATTTTATAAACTGAAGTATAATTTGACCACCGAATGTGTGGAAAGGTAAACATTTGTTTTAAATTCGGAAACAGAAGAATCGATTATTTGTTAAAGTTACCAGTTAGATATACGCTATGTAAATTGATTTTGAAAGAAAAATAGATGAATTCTTCATTGGCACAACAGCCCCATGATGGGCTACAAATCCACCGGAATCCTCCTTAAACCGTAGCTCCCGGTCTGACATGATTATAGAATGTTGGGCGTTGGCCTAACAATCTTACCCCGTAAAAATAAAACAACTCCTGTCTCGAAATTTGCAGCTGACAGACGGTCTTCGATCACCATGGGGCTATTCCGCCAATGAAGAAGAACATAGTTTGGCTAGTAACTGTGCATAAAGCTATAAGTCCAGTTTATTGGCGAAAACGAAAGAATCAGTTACTCATTAGGGGTGCTAGTTAGATATACGCAGCCAAAAGCAGAATTAAACTTTTTTAATTCCTTCTATTAGCTCACATTGTCCCTATACATATTCTGTTCAAATTTTTAATCGTTAATAAAATAAATTTTATTCATCAACTCAAGTTCAAATACATGTGTTTCAACTTGTAGTGGATAACACTTGATGATAATACAGTTTTTCAAATATTAATTCAATAATTAAATTTAATTAATTAATTTTAGTTTTTTTTTTCAGATTTAAGATTTAAGTTGTATGTATCTACCAATAGATGGCGCCAGATGTGAGAGGACAATTTCAATTTTTCTTATAAAGGACTTTCTGCAATATAGTGAAAAAAAAATAGGAATTGACTTTTAGTAATTTTTTAGGAATTTTTTTAATATTACTTGTTCTTTAAAACAAATTTTCATTGCTTATATCTAACTAGTCGCTCTAACAAATAATCGATTCTTCCGTTTTAGCTTTTGAAACATATGTTTACTTTTCCACATATTCTGTGGACAAATTATACTTCATTTGCTAAAATACAACTTTTTAAAGGTACTACTTTGGTAAAGACATCCATATAAATACATCAATTGCTATCCTTTGTAATAAATCAATAGCGTTATCTGTATCTAATCCACGCTACTTCATCAAGACACGCCCATGACAAATTAATTGGATAAAGTTGCAATTTTTTTTACCACTTTTACTTCCCATAAGCAGCAACACCGTAAATGAAAGACATCAGATTGTTCAATTGAAACTATGAAGTTCCCCTTATCCGATAATTTTCCATGAAAGTGCACCGGCAAGCCAGTGTTCTCGCGGCATTGAAACCACCTCCTTTTGATTCGGCCGGTTGGATGATGGATAGTGTTTTAATGGCGCCCCAACCCATCCGGCTATGCAGTGTCCGGGCGATGGGTTACAGTGGCCGGACTCTATTCATCAGACAAGAGAGAGCGAAATGGAGTTAAAATTAAGTTCACGCTTCGACGCCTTTGTTTTGTGTCATTCACGGCCAGCAACGCTTGCCTGACTTGACTTGACTGGATCTCATTCTAGCTTTTAGCCACACACCGACTTGCCTTGACTAAAACGAGATATAAAACGCATATGCGTCAAGATTAAAACCGCCAGGTTGAAATTCTGCCGCGATGTGTTTTTCTAATTTGTCATTGTCGTGCACCGGAGTTGCTTTGTGTCAGCAGTTATTCCGCCTGGTATCCTTGAGTGTAAGTGAATTAATATTCTGTCGTGATTCACTCTGGGTTATTAGCTGCTAACTTTTAAAGAGTGGGAGGTACGTCGTCTTTCTTTCAGAGAGGTTTTTTTTTTTTTCTTCCTTTCAGAGATTGTTGTTGCTTAATTGCGCATGGTTAATTTAAAAAGAAAAAAATGTTTGGATAAAAAAATGAATTGTAGCTGAAAAAAAAAAAAAAAAGTAAAGAAATCTTTAAATAAAAGACTAGAACAAAAATACAAATTTACAAAAATAAGTGTTGTGATGATTAAAAAATAATTAATAAGAATTAAAAACATTTTTACGTGATGTCTGTTTACGCACCGATTAAAATAATTATAAAATCACAAAAAAATTGGATATCTATTTGATTTAGTTCAAAAGTTTAGAAAGGCAAATCTTATGTACGTTTATACGTATATTTGTACATATATGCGTACTCTGTACGTGTTAAGTACATAAAGACAATTTTAAGGATTTGCAATAAACCTATAAAGTTTATTTCAAATCCTGTTGATCAAGCAGGTTTTTACCTTTCCACACATTCAAAGGTGAAATTATACTTTAGTTTCCAAAAAAACATTTTAATTGATTCTACTATATTACCATTAACAAAGACATCAATATAAATACCTCAATTGCTATCCTTTCTAACAAATCAATAGCACTCTCTGTTTTTAATCCACGCTACTTAAGCAAATCATGCCCATGACAAATTAATTGAATAAAGTTGCAATTTTTTACCACTTTTACTTTCCATAAGCAGCAACACTGTAAATGAAAGACATCAGCTTGTTCAATTGAAACGATGAAGTTAAAATTTAATTTTAAAAGATACTACTTTGTTAAAGACATCGATATAAATACATCAATTGCTATCCTTTCTAACAAATCAATAGCGTTATCTGTATCTAATCCACGCTACTTCCTCAAAACACGCCCATGATAAATTACCATATATACGCTGTACGTGTTATGTACAGAAATGCAATAAACCCTATAAAGTTAATTTCAAATACTTTTGATTCAAACAGATTTTTACCTTTCCACCCATTTAAAGATGAAATTATACTTCCAATTTTCAAAATATCATTTTAATTGATTCTACTATATTACCATTAACAAATACATCAATATAAATACATCAATTGCTATCCTTTCTAACAAAATCAATAGCGTTATCTGTATCTAATCCACGCTACTTCCTCAAAACACGCCCATGATAAATTACTATATGTACATATAAATTCTGTACGTGTTATGTACAGAAATGCAATAAACCCTATAAAAGTTAATTTCAAATACTTTTGATTCAAACAGATTTTTACCTTTCCACCCATTTAAAGTGAAATTATACTTCAATTTTCAAAATATCATTTTTAATTGATTCTACTATATTACCATTAACAAATACATCAATATAAATACATCAATTGTTATCCTTTCTAGCAAATCAATACGGTTATCAGTACTAATCCCCGCTACTTCACCAAAACACGCCCATGACAAATTACTTGGATAAAGTCGCAATTTTTTTATATCACTTTTACTTCCCGTAAGCAACAACACCGTAAATGAAAGACATCAGGTTGTTCAATTGAAACGATGAAGTCCCCCCTTCTCCTATAATTGCCCACGAAAGTGCACCGGCAAGCCAGTGTTCTCACGGCATTGAAACCACCGCCCCTTTTGATTCAGCGGATTAGTTGATGGATAATGTTTTAATGGCGCCCCAAGCCATCCGGTTATGCAGTGTCCGGGCGATGGGTTACGGTGGCCGGACTCTATTCATCAGTCAAGAGGGAGCGAAATGGAGCTAAAATTAAGTTCACGTTTCGACGCCTTTATTTTGTGTCATTCACGGCCAGCAACGCTTGCCTGACTTGACTTGACTGCAATGGATCTCATTCTAGCTTTTAGCCACACACAGACTTTGGCTTGACTAAAACGCGAATTAAAAACACATATGACGGCAAAGATTAAAACCGGAAAGTTGAAATTCTGCCGCGATGTGTTTTCTAATTTGTCATTGTCATGCAGCGGAGTTGTTTTGTGTCAGCAGTTATTCCGCCTGGTCTCCATGAGTGGAAGTGAATTAATATTTTGTCGTGATTCACTCGGGTTATTAGCTGCTAACTTTTGAGGAGTGGGTGGTATGTCATCTTTCTTTCAGAGAGTTTTTTTTTTCTTCCTTTCAGAGGTTGTTGTTGCTTAATTGCGTATCTTTATTTTAAAAAGAAAAAAATTGTTTGGATAAAAGAGTGATTAGTGGCTGATAAAAAAACCTTATGAAATCTTTAAATAAAAGGAACAGAAAAAAAAAATGACAAATGATGATAAAGTATTCATATGTGCAGTTTTAATAAGCTACCCCTTTTTACTTAACAAAGCATAGTCGAAAATGCTTTTGAACTAAGTAGCTTGCTGAATTTGGATAAAATTAATTTATGCTCAACTCTCTACTCTGAAATAACGCACAGAGCTATATACAGAAAGACTTAGGTATCGTGTGATTCTAATGTATATGCGACCAGAAAAGATAAAAAAAAGCCGCCAGAACAGTTAAAAATTTAAAAAAATAAATGATCCAAATATTAGAGTTTAATTCATTAAATTAATGAACTAAATTTTAATTAATTTATTTCTTCTACTTCATTGAAGCAATAGCGCCATGGTGGGACAAGGCCATCTGCCTACTCGCAGTTTTCGAGACTGGAGATGTTTTCCTTTTATAGGTTGTGAGGTTGCCAGGCCTACGCCCAACAGTGACATTAGACCGTTACCTATGGTTTAACGTGAATTTCGAACCACTTATGAAACATTACCTTAATAAATATTTTTTTCCGTTGTTGAATATTTTGAATTTCACCTTCGTCGTTAGTGTCTTCGAATTGCACAAAGATTATTATTATCCCTGATAAATTAAGTAATGTAAAATATTTGCCGCTACCCACTATAAACATCGAGAACTATTCTTTCTACTTTTCTAGGAATTAACTCTGTTATCATTAAAAATATATCCATATACGCTCAAGAGCCAAAACATTATGACCACCTGTCAATAACGAGTTGGCTCACCTTTGGCGAGCAACACAGCTTCAACCCTCCTTGGCATGGATTAATACCACCACTTAATACCAGTTAAATACCACTTCCACCCTGATCACGTGCCTTCCACGTCATCCAGGCGAGTTCATTGCAAAATGTAGGAGTGGTCATAATGTTTTCTGGCTCTTGAGTGTAAATACAAATATTCTTTCTAACAAATTAATAGCATTATCTGTATATAATCCACTCTATTTCATCAAAACACGCCCAATGACAAATTACTTGGATTTTTTGTACCACTTTTACTCCCATAAGCAGCAACACTGTAAATGAAAAAAATCAGATTGTTCAAATTGAAGCGATGAAGTCCCCTTCTCCGATAATTGCCCACGAAAGTGCACCGGCAAGCCAGTGTTCTCGCGACATTGAAACCACCGCCCTTTTTGATTCGGCCGGTTGGTTGATGAATGGTGTTTTAATGGCGCCCCAAACCATCCGACTATGCAATGTCCGGGCGATGGGTTACAGTGACCGGACTCTATTCATCAGTCAAGAGGAGCGAAATGGAGCTAACATTAAGTTCACGTTTCGACGCCTTTGTTTTGTGTCATTCACGGCCAGCAACGCTTGTTGACCTGACTTGACTGCACTGATCTCATTTATTCTAGCTTTTAGCCACACACAGACTTTGGCTTGGCTAAAACGCGAATTAAAACACATATGACGGCAAGATTAAAACCGGAAAGTTGAAATTCTGCCGCGATGTGTTTTTTTAATTTGTCATTGCCGTGCACTTGTCATGTGCGGGTTGTATTGTGTCAACAGTTATTCCGCCTGGTATCCTTGAGTGGAAGTGAATTAATATTTTGTCTTGATTCACTCAAGTTATTAGCTGCTAACTTTTGAGGAGTGGTGGCACATCATCTTCTTTCCAGAGAGAGTTTTTTTCTTCCTTTCAGAGGTTGTTGTTACTTAATTGCGTATCTTTATTTTAAAGAAAAATTGTTTGGATAAAAGAGTGATTAGTGGCTGAAAAAAACTGAAATCTTTAAATAAAAAGGAACAGAAAAAAAATGACAAATGATGATAAAGTATTCATATGTGCAGTTTTAATAAGTCACCCACTTTTTGTCACTTAACAAAGCATAATTCGAAAATGCTTTTGAACTAAATAGCTTGCTGAATTTGGATAAAATTAATTTATGCTCAACTCTCTACTCTGCAAAAATGCCAACGCACAGAGCTATACAGAAAAGACTTAGGTATCGTGTGATTTTCTAATGTATATGCGACCAGAAAAGATAAAAAAGCCGCCAGAACAGTTAAAAATTTAAAAAAAAATAAATGATCCAAATATTAGAGTTTACTTCATTAAATTAATGAACTAAATTTTAATTAATTTATTCTTCTACTTCATTGAAGCAATAGCGCCATGGTGGGACAAGGCCATCTGCCTACTCACGCAGTTTTCGAGACTGGAGATGTTTTCCTTTTATAGGTTGTGAGGTTGCCAGGCCTACGCCCAACAGTGACATTAGACCATTACCTATGGTTCCAACGTGAATTTCGAACCACTTATGAAACATTACCTTAATAAATATTTTTTCGTTGTTGAATATTTTGAATTTCACCCTTCGTCGTTGGTCTTCTTCAATTGCACAAAGATTATTATTATCCTGATAAATTAAATGCACACGTGAAATATTTGCCGCTACCCATAAACATCGGGAACTATTTCTTTCGTTTACTTTTCTAGGAATTAACTCTATTTATCTGTTAAAAATATATCCATATACGCTCAAAGAGCCAAAACATTATGACCACCCGTCAATAATAACACGAGTTGGCTCACCCTTTGGGTGAGCAACACAGCTTCAACCCTTGGCGCCAGGATTAATACCACCACTTAATACCAATTAAATACCACTTCCACCTGATCACGTGCCTTCCACGTCATCCAGGCGAGTTCATTACAAAATGTAGAGGTGGTCATAATGTTTTAGCTCTTTTTGAGTGTAAATACAAATATTCTTTCTCATCAAATTAGTGTGAGCATTATCTGCATACTAATCACTCTATTTCGTAAAAAAAAAAAGACACGCCCACAATGACAAATTACTTGGATTTTTGTACCACTTTTACTTCCCATAAGCAGCAACACTGTGGGGCCTGAAAGAAATCAGATTGTTCAATTGAAGCAGGATGAAGTCCCCTTCTCCGATAATTGCCCACGAAAACCGGCAAGCCAGTGTTCTCGCGATTGAAACCACACCGCCCCTTTTGATTCGGCCGGTTTGGTTGATGAATGGTGCTTTAATGGCCCCAAACCATCCGTCCGGATCATGCAATGTCCGGGCGATGGGTTACAGTGACCGGACTCTATTCATCAGTCAAATTGGCTTAGGAAATGGAGCTAAACATTTAAGTTCACGTTTCGACGCCTTTGTTTTGTGCCATTCACGCCAGCAACGC